>JAGXEW010001326.1:0-22875 GCA_030684275.1 Acipenser oxyrinchus oxyrinchus | reverse complement strand
ACATAAGAAAATTTACAAACGAGAGGAGGCCATTCAGCCCATCTTGCTCGTTTGGTTGTTAGTAGCTTATTGATCCCAAAATCTCATCAAGCAGCTTCTTGAAGGATCCCAGGGTGTCAGCTTCAACAACATTACTGGGGGTTCCAGACCCTCACAATTCTCTGTGTAAAAAGTGCCTCCTATTTTCTGTTCTGAATGCCCCTTTATCTAATCTCCATTAGTGACCCCTGGTCCTTGTTTTCTTTCAGGTCAAAAGTCCCTGGGTCGACATTGTCTATACCTTTTAGGATTTTGAATGTTTGAATCAGATCGCGGCGTCGTCTTCTTTGTTCAAGACTGAATAGATTCCATTCTTTTAGCCTGTCTGCTTGCGACATGCCTTTTAAACCTGGGATAATTCTGGTTGCTCTCTTGCACTCTTTCTAGAGCAGCAATATCCTTTTGTAACGAGGTGACCAGAACTGAACACAATATTCTAGGTGAGGTCTTACTAATGCATTGCAAAGTTTTAACATTACTGTCCTTGATTTAAATTCATCACTTCTCACAATATAGCCGAGCATCTTGTTGGCCTTTATTTATCCCTTCTTCAATTTCAGTATCTCCCATATGATATTTATAATGCACATTTTATTGCCTGCATGCAATACTTTACACTTTCTCTATTAAATGTCATTTGCCATATGTCTGCCCAGTTCTGAATGCTGTCTAGATTATTTTGAATGACCTTTGCTGCTGCAACAGTGTTTGCCACTCCTATTTTTGTGTCGTCTGCAAATTTAACAAGCTTGCTCACTATACCAGAATCTAAATCATTAATGTAGATTAGGAATAGCAGAGGACCTAATACTGATCCCTGTGGTACACCACTGGTTACCTCGCTCCATTTTGAGGTTTCTCCTCTAATCAGTACTTTCTGTTTTCTACATGTTAACCACTCCCTAATCCATGTGCATGCATTTCCTTGAATCCCTACTGCGTTCAGTTTGAGAATTAATTATATTTATAGATTGATTTCCCATTATATTGTGGAGATGCTTTCAGGAAAAGGAGGTTTTAGACCAGTATAGCCTCATACGAACCTTAGAGTAGGTTTCAAGGTCATAACCTTAATAAACCACCAGGAGGCAGTCAACCCATATTTTTCTTTCAGCCCTTCAGAATCATGTGACTATTTGCAGAGCAGCTACAGTACAAAGTGCATTATCTCTGAACAACCAGCTGCACTATCAATCTGCCAATATACTGAGACCACAAACACATTTTTCATTAAAGGATATTTCTAGCATAGTATACCACTGAGCTGGTAGCTTTCCTTACAAAGACCACGTTTCATTACAACTGGACAAGCTGTTCTCTAGATCTATACAAGACTCTAAAGTGTCACATGCGGACAGATGCCACCCTCCACTTTAATAAAAATGAAGCCGTATCTATAAGTGAAGAGTGAACTGCTGGGACTGTCATGTGATCAAAGAGCTGAGAACATGACCACTGTGTTTGTCAAGAGTGTACAGTCAAGCATAAATAAACAAATTCCTGGACTATATATCAACAGACTGAGAACACAGTGAAGGACAGGATCTGGTAGTATGATGACGTATTTCAATGGGTTTAAAATGCAAAACACATGTAAACATTTGATTGTTATTGACTTAAAATCATAATTGCATTTTTTAAAGTGCCTCCTGTCTGTGAAGGAACAGACTCTGTGTGTGTGTGTGGGTGTGAGTCACGAGACTTGTCCCCTGACTCCTGCACAGGTTTATCTATTAACAGCATTGTGTGAATTTCACAGAACTGCCTCTAATCACGAGTGAATGTCCTGCTCTGGGTGGGGTTGGGGGCTCTAATTTATTCAAGTTTGAAAACCCTACTGGGACAGCACAAGCATTCCTGTGTGTTACACTGAGGAAACCCAGCAGTACCACATCTGCATTGCCAGCAATAGCAACACAATATGTTTCTTGCATCCACTAGAGCAGGATCTTCCGCTCCTGGTCTTTGTTCCAACCCTATTCTAAATTGTTTATTTGAACCAATTAAACCTCCATCCAGACCCTGAAGTAGGTAATGATACAATTATACCTGTTAAACCTGGAGTGGAATACCCTCCAGGACCGGGATTGGGCTCTCCTCCACAGAGTATACAGAGACAGAGAGTATAATGCAGGGCACAGGTAAATCTATTGTACGGTGGCCCTGAAGTGCAAAACACAACAACATTAAGGAAAACACAACTACATTAAGAAAAACACTGCAACATTAAGACAAACACAACAACATTAAGGAAAACACAACAACATTAAGAAAACGCTGCAACATTAAGGAAAACACAACGACATTAAGGAAACGCTGTAACATTAACTTCAAACCGAATGGGTAGGTACATAGGAAAAGGGGTTCCACATCACTGATAGGAGGAACAACCTGTCAATCACTGTGCTGTGGAACTGTGTGACGAACACAGTCCATATTAATACAATATAATTTCCCTACGCTTTGTCCTTAATATCTTGTAAGGTATATATATATATATATATATATATACAGTACTGTGCAAAAGTTTTAGGCAGGTGTGAAAAATGCTGTAAAGTAAGAATGCTTTCAAAAATAGACATGTTAATAGATTATATTTATCAATTAACTAAATGCAAAGTGAGTGAACAGAAGAAAAATCTAAATCAAATCCATATTTGGTGTGACCACCCTTTGCCTTCAAAACAGCATCAATTCTTCTAGGTACACTTGCACAAAGTCAGGGATTTTGTAGGCATATAGTCAGGTGTATGATTAAACAATTATACCAAACAGGTGCTAATGATCATCAATTCAATATGTAGGTTGAAACACAATCATTAACTGAAACAGAAACAGCTGTGTAGGAGGAATAAAACTGGGTGAGGAACAGCCAAACTCAGCTAACAAGGTGAGGTTGCTGAAGACAGTTTACTGTCAAAAGTCATACACCATGGCAAGACTGAGCACAGCAACAAGACACAAGGTAGTTATACTGCATCAGCAAGGTCTCTCCCAGGCAGAAATTTCAAGGCAGACAGGGGTTACCAGATGTGCTGTCCAAGCTCTTTGAAGAAGCACAAAGAAACGGGCAACGTTGAGGACCGTGAGACGCAGTGGTCGGCCAAGGAAACTTACTGCAGCAGATGAAAGACACATCATGCTTACTTCCCTTTGCAATCGGAAGATGTCCAGCAGTGCCATCAGCTCAGAACTGGCAGAAAACAGTGGGACCCTGGTACACCCATCTACTGTCCGGAGAAGTCTGGTCAGAAGTGGCCTTCATGGAAGACTTGCGGCCAAAAGCCATACCTCCGACGTGCAAACAAGGCCAAGCGACTCAACTATGCACGAAAACACAGGAACTGGGGTGCAGAAAAATGGCAGCAGGTGCTCTGGTCTGATGAGTCAAAATTTGAAATATTTGGCTGTAGCAGAAGGCAGTTTGTTCACCGAAGGGCTGGAGAGCGCATACGAATGAGTGTCTGCAGGCAACAGTGAAGCATGGTAGAGGTTCCTTGCAAGTTTGGGGCTGCATTTCTGCAAATGGAGTTGGGGATTTGGTCAGAATTAATGGTCTCCTCAATGCTGAGAAGTACAGGCAGATACTTATCCATCATGCAATACCATCAGGGAGGCATCTGATTGGCCCCAAATGTATTCTGCAGCATGACAACGACCCCAAACATACAGCGAAAGTCATTAAGAACTATCTTCAGCATAAAGAAGAACAAGGAGTCCTGGAAGTGATGGTATGGCCCCACAGGGCCCTGATCTCAACATCATCGAAGTCTGTCTGGGATTACATGAAGAGAGAGAAGCAACTGAGGCTGCCTAAATCCACAGAAGAACTGTGGTTAGTTCTCCAAGATGTTTGGGCCAACCTACCTGCCGAAGTTCCTTCAAAAACTGTGTGCAAGTGTACCTAGAAGAATTGATGCTTGATGCTGTTTTGAAGGCAAAGGGTGGTCACACCAAATATGGATTTGATTTAGATTTTTCTTCTGTTCACTCACTTTGCATTTAGTTAATTGATAAATATAATCTATTAACATGTCTATTTTTGAAAGCATTCTTGCTTTACAGCATTTTTTCACACCTGCCTAAAACTTTTGCACAGTACTGTATATATATATATATATAGAGAGAGAGAGAGAGAGAGAGAGAGAGAGAAAGATATTTGTGTGTAAATACACAGGAATGGGTAAAAGCCGGACCAAGTTAAACCCTGCCGGACGGGGCATTTAACCTGCTCCGATCATCTTAACCAACATCAATCGATTCCTCCTTGCCAGCTTAATAAAAAAATTAAAAAAAAACATATTTTAGCACTTATATATATATATAATAGACTGTGTTACGCATTTTAATTAATAATAATGATAATAATAAAGTAGCCTATAAGTGCTAAAATATGTTGTTTTTTTTGTTTGTTTTTTTTGTATACCTTACATGATATATATACACCTTACAAGATATTAAGGACAAAGCACAGGGAAATTATATCGTATTAATATGGACTGTGTTCGCCACACAGTTCCACAGCACAGTGATTGACAGGTTGTTCCTCCTATCAGTGATGTGGAACCCCTTTTCCTATGTACCTACCCATTCCCGTTTGAAGTTAATGTTGCAGCGTTTTCCATGTCGTCGTGTTTTCCTTAATGTTGTTGTGTTTTTCTTAATGTTGCAGCGTTTGTCTTAATGTCGTTGTGTTTTCCTTAATGTTGCAGCGTTTTCCTTAATGTTGTTGTGTTTTGCACTTCAGGGCCACCGTACTATTGAGGTCAGAGAGGCTTTAATAAACTTTTTTAAAAATGTATTAAAACACAAAGGTAATCAATCATTTCTACTGAAAGACTGTATTACCCATCGTCACTATTTGACTTATTTTGCTATTTTCATAATTAGTTATGTACTTATCTTTCATATTTTTCTAACCGCCTACTTATAAAAAACATTAAACTGGTATATGAAATTGAAATATTTATCATATTTATGAAAAAATTACATTTAGTTTAGCTTATGTTATATTAGATAACATTGACTTTTTAGTGCTGATTAAAATAATTAAGGAACATCTACAAATTACTGTTAGAAAATGGAAACTGAGAAAGTAAAAGGTACACGAGGAAGGAGAAGTCTGTTGCTGCAAATGGCCAATTATTTGATATCATTGACTTTAATTAACATTTTGATAAGAGGTACTAAATTCAATATAAAGAGAAACAATTGCACAAAATGCACATCTAGTTATCAGTGTGTATTGAGTGCCCTTATCAATGTATGTCAATATATACCATGTTACTGTGCTGTACTATTCAACAGTGATTCTTGCCATTGTAACTCATTTGAGTTTCCATTGCCCCTGAGTCCCTAATCAATTCTTATTGTGCTGCCCTGCACTCCATTAAAGAGACTGTGTCAATCATTATTGTATATAGCCTAGCAGTACATCTACAGAAGGGTAAATCCGATTCCTACCATGGAACTTGGGACAAGCACTAAAAGTGATTGTAGCAAAGAAAGGAATTCCTTCTCTGTTGTGCATCTCCATCGTTACACAGGTCTCAAATGCACAGAAAGTACTCGTGTTCCCCGTCTCTTTGAACAACTTCTTTGTTGTCAGCAACCAGCTGCTTCCCCTAGTGACTTCAGCCAGTAACATGCTATGACCCAGAAGACACTACTGAGGAAATGACCAAGGAAGTGCAAGTGTGACATATTTCCTGAGAATAGGCATAGAAACTGAGAATAGGCATAGAAAAACGATAGTACCAGATATGGTGTTTTAAAATGAAGTATACTGTATATTTGCTATAACATGTGTTTCTTTCTAAACTGCACATTTGTGACGCACATAGCTATTGGTGCAAAACATGTTGGAGTTATGAATGATTCTGTGAGCTGAAATCACTTGGGTTCACACACTAGTTTTTCACCTCATGGTTCCCATGTGTTTGAGCTCATGAGTGGGTTTGGTGAGGTCATTTGACAGGTGTCAACGTTACAATCCAATACTGTTCTAAATCCATAAACTACAGCACAGGAAGTGGTTTCCTAACAGGAAGCAGCAGCAACTGCTGACTTCATAGTGTTGAAATGAAATGTCATATTGCATGTAACGCTCAGCAGAGAGAGCAGAACCAGGGCAGACAGCTGGAAATGAAGTGCAGACAGGCTTAGCACCGCAGGCAGAAGAGCCTTCTCTACACACAGTGTGGGGAGGGGATGGAATGGGTTACCTAGTCATGCTGTTCATACTGGATCATTGGGATCCTTTAAGACATGACTTAACACAAGTTTAGAGATCGGCTGTAGGAGTCAGTCGAGCACTGATGGGCTTTGTCACGTTGTGGGTTGAAGTTCAGACTCACACCAACTCACACCAGCTGCAATCAGAAAGCTGGGAGTCACTATAGTTACTCTGGCCAAAGTGGAATAAAGAATGGAGGAAATCTGTAATATCAAACAAGACACAACTGGGGCAAGCCCTCCCTTTCTTTTGATATGTTGTTACTAGTTTCTTCAGCAATAAAAAGTGTCTTGTTCGAACTGACATCTTTACAGTGCAGACGCTGTTTTGTAACTTGGCCCCTTTGGAGATCTAACCTCTTTATATGGCCGGTCCCTTTATGTTAACTTGGCTGTTTCTGTGCATTTGAATGTTTTTACAGCAAACAAAAGGGTCCAGCAGTTTATCTACAGCGTTGTACTGAAGTACTTGTACCGGAACCTTCTAAGGATGTTGAAAACATGGTAAACAAGCAACATGACTGTGCACATTTACGATTGCAAGTTTCTATATGGAGCAAGACGAGCATTAAGCAAGATTCTGGGAAAACTTCAGATTCAAGTCTCTAGGGAATCTCAAGACAAAATAACAATCATACTAAAAGCAGGTTATTGTATATTCACAAGCCGTGGATTACTGTAATTTAATGTAATTTACAGATTAGACATTCTCACGGTGTTCCTGACTTCAAATGTGTCTGTTTAAGAATGTGTGAGGTAAGCAGCTCTCTCAAGCATATTTTGTAACAAGTGCCTTATGCAATCGTGGATCTCAGAAACCAGTTCAGACCGGCTGCACGCTTTGGGCTGCTGAAGGTAGAGTGAAAGTATAGAATCTGCAGAAAAACATCATTTTACAGAACAAAAGAATATACTGGGAAGAGTTTGGGAACGAGAACGGGCCTTTTGGCCTATCAAGGCTTGTCCCTTCCTAGCACACCATTTGCCCCGACAATGCGGGTCTAATGTAATAGAATCTTTTTTTCGGACTGTTCTAATGTTTCAGACCCTGCTGCTTCACCTGGCCATGCTAGTCCATTAATGTGTAACTCTCTATGTAAACTTTTACTCAGCTCCCATTTACACCCTCTCATCCTATCAGTGATGTGGGTTCACTTTATCTGTACCATTATTTATTTAACTTTTCTTCTAACCCGTAGAAGCATGGCAAATGAAATGTAAAGTGTTGCCTGCCAGCCACAAAAATGTAAGATTGAAATACCAAATGGGGGGTATAGAAGTGGAACAGGCTCACCAAGAGAAAGACCTTGGTGCTATACTAGACTCATCGCTGTCAGCAGATCTACAGTGTGGGGAAGCAATCAAAAAGGCAAACAGAATGCTTGGGTGTATAAGGTATAGAGTACAAATCCAAGGAGGCTATGATGAGGCTGTATAATGCGCTGGTGAGACCGCACTGAGAGTACTGTGTACAATACTGGTCACAACAGCACCAAAGGGACACTGTGGCCCTGGAGAGAGTCCAATGAAGATAAACAAGACTAATCCCAGGATTTAATGAATGAGCTATGAAGATAGGCTAAGAGACATGAATCTTTAAATGAATGCACTATGAAGATAGGCTGAGAGAATGGAACCTTTTATCAGAACAAAGAAGAATTTGGTGGGAAATGATTGAAATCTTTCAAATCTTAGAAGAAGCTGACATAGTTAACCCTAACCCTAACCCTAACCCTAACCAGTACAGTATGTGGAAACATTAAAATAAGAGATCTATGTGCAAAGAGGGAAAGCTTCAGCTTGCAGGCTGTTTAATTGAGAGTGGCTAGGAGGGAGGCAGGGAGTCTGAGGAATAGAAGTAATTACATGAATAAACAGGGTCATTCGTTGTTAATATTACTGCTTATAGGGCTCTATCTTGAACTGAACATTATGCTGTAGCGATGTCCAAAACACAGTAAGACACCCACACAGGTTTGTACATCTTTGAATTATTATTATTATTTGTTTATTTAGCAGACGCTTTATCCAAGGCGACTTACAGAGACTAGGGTGTGTGAACTATGCATCAGCTGTAGAGTCACTTACAACAATGTCTCACCCAAAAGACGGAGCACAAGGGGTTAAGTGACTTGCTCAGGGTCACACAGTGAGTCAGTGAGTGAGCTGGGATTTGAACCCGGGACCTCCTGGTTACAAGCTTGTTTCTCTACCAACTGGACCACACAGCCTCCTACAGCATTAAATTGTCTTAACATCTATACTGCAGTGTATCTCAATATGTAATGCAAAGTCTACAAGCAAAAGTAAATAAACAAACTGTGGAAAGGAATTTCCTTGTCAATTATTCCCAGCTATCTTCAATCAAACCCCTCTTCAGCTGAGCTGTGTGTATTGCACAACCCCAGTCTGGCTCGCCCTGCCAACCAGATCAATACACTTCCACTGTACAAATACTCATTAGAGTTGAGTCTTAAGGCTGGTTTGTATTTCCGTTGCACGACTGTCCCTCAGATTTCTGGTCTCTCTAGTCGTACTCTTTGGCGGCTCGAGGAAGAGTGATTGGCAGGAATTAATTTTCCTCAGCTCTAGCTGCTCCCAGTAATCACGACACTCAAATATAAACCAGTATTGGGTTACATTCCTAAAGCAACAGAATGTTGCGAAGTGATGTCAGAGGGCAATAGTTCTTTGACTATGGACTGCTCAAGTGACTTTTGGTCATGTGACCCTGTATTAGCTAATAGGGTTGCGGGTTGCAATCGAAGGGTTTATAATTGATATACAATAATAGGAATGCCACTGAATTCTGCACCAGTCTTGACTCATTTGGGGTAAAATGAAGGTTTCCCAGGGCGCAGTATTATGATATATATGAGATGGGCTGGAGTTGAGGTGGAGAGTGGAACACTGTTGCCCTGGAAATGGGTACAGTGTCTGACACTGGAATACAACATGAAGGGACAATAGTTTTTCACAAGCCACAAATATCCAGTCCATACATCTTTTATTAACCCTTCCAAGACAGCTGTGTGTTGAACCCACACAGAAAGGGCTTGTATCTCTCCACAGCTTCTAAATCTGTATTGTTGCAGTGGAGATGTTGCTGAAATATGGCGGTAGATGTTTTTGTTACAACTTTTGTGCTTTTAGCATCTTTTCCATTTAGAATTTGTCGAAGCAACGCCTTCAGAAAGCTGAGGAAAATGCTTCCTCCATATTTGTCCTTTGTGATGTGAAAGGTGAGCAGGTCAGTCCAGGTCAGAGCGGTTGCTATAAGAATATGTCCTGTATATATAGATGAATTCAAGTTTATGTACCGTTGCTATGAATATAGAGCGTTGTTGAGAACTGGAGGGGCTACAGTGCAAACTATAATCTGTCACATGATGGTGTTTTAACCAATAACAAGATGGATTTTAAAACCAAGGTTTCATATTGAAACATTAATACTATAGTATCAGGGCCACTGTGACATTTGGGTTCCAAAGCCATGGACACGGCTGGTAATGTGGTCTGCCAATGATTCTGCTTGGGTTTCTCCAGGGTAATACACTGGGATTGTAATAGAATCACAGTGGATTTTTCATACTTTCCTGTAAAGAATTATAACCCATGAAACCACTGATAAAGCTTTATCATACAATGTCAATTATATGGTTTTATTTTAGTATGGGCATTAGATTTTATTACCTGAAATAAACTGTTGAGTTGTCTGCCTTTTTCCCATGACATTATATTGTGCAATAATTGCTGTTTATGTACAGTCAGCTTGCCTATGTGTCTCTTATTCAGCAGTGATTTACTGGCTCTGTACAGAATTATTTCATTGGCTTCATGTCAAGGCTGACATAAGGTATTGTACTGCCTGTAAATCATTGTAGTTTTGCAGTTTCCCATGATACTAGTTTTTCCAGTAACGTTTTGTTAAGCAGTGCTCCATATGGGTCAAACATCATTCATTTGCTGATTCATTGTGGCTATGCAGCCCCTAGTGGATACATTAGGTTATGTGCCAATTCAGACCAAAAGAAAACATGGAACTTTAATAATTATTATGTGGCAAATGATAGTTCATATAATTTGCCACAAGTATGCCAAGTTTCATGGATATGCGTCTTCATTTATTATATGTTTTGCCTTTTCACTGTAGTTTTCCTTCAATCTTTCTCGCTCGAGTGACGACCGTGACTTCCTGAATATTGTGTATTACCTTGTACTGCTGCAAGCAGCAAGAACACCATTCCTGTTGAGCTTGTGTGAGGGAGGTGTAAACAAACTGGACTGACAATAAGGTGCTTCTGATAGAACACACAAAGCTGTGGAAGAATCTAACGATATTCATATTTTAAGAAAGTAATAAAACTTACAGCGTAAAACTGAGCACGCTGCATCTTTAAGCAATTGTGAAATTTGTTTTAGGATTATTATTGTTATTTAAATTTTGTTTGGCAATAGTACAATATGCATTTCAAGTATCTTTATTTGTATAATATACAGGTATATTAACTCAATTGCTTTAATTGTCAGAGGAGTTAAATGCAGTTTTTTAATTCAGAAGTGATGTTATGTAATATTTCTATTCCCTGAGGGATGACTTTGTTTACAATTTGTTCGTGGTTTTGGAGTGCTGTAATTGAGCCCTCTGCTCGAAGCTCGGGGAGCGTTGGGTCATTTGGTTCCTGAAATAACGCAGATGGGACAGTCATTTCAGGCCAGTGTGGGATCAAACTCCTCAGACAAACTATTTAATAAGAACGCTGCCTTCCTGTCTTTCCTCCCTAGCTCGAACCTAATGGAGGAAGTGCATTAAAGAAAGTGACAGACGTCTAAAGAAAGTCTTGCCTACTCCTAAACAAGGACCTCATTATAGCTAGCGTATTATTAAGTTTAACAATGTGTATCTTAACTGTATAATAGTTTGGGTATGGGAGGTTGTAATTTACTGTAATCTCTACTCTAATACCAAACACAGACAAACACAATAATCAGAATCGTGCTACTTTCTCATGAAAAGCTTATTGAAAGTGCAGGCATGCATTGCATTCAGAAAGAAGTATGGTAAAAGCCTAGTAAAATGCAAAGCTGCTGTGTGAATTTACCAAGCTTTTAATACCTATAACAGGAGATTTAGGTGAAAAAGGTACAGAAAATAGTTTAAAATGCCGCTCTCTTTTTCTTTAGTTTGTACTGCTCTGTTTATGATGGTGTTTGCCATCATTCAGAGGCTGTGCTTTTGAGCCTGTCACATGTAAGTGTGATGACATACAAATGGACGGATGGACGGATAGACAGACACCCTTATAACCCCAGACTCCAATACTCTCAATAACTTCTGCTAAATAGTGTTTATACCAGGTTTCATCACAACTGGATAAGCGGCTCTCCAGATTTATGAAAAAATGTAAAGTGTACATACGACTACCTCCACTGTATCCCTGTCACCAGGAATGTCTTCCCATGAGGGAGATAATAAATGAATGAGGCAAACTTCAGAACTAGCACCTCAATAAGAACCTCAGTTATACTGGCTCACTGAGTTATGAGTTAAGAAGAAGAAGGAATCTATGAAAAAGACCTAGGAGTTTATGTTGACTCAGAAATGTCTTCATCTAGACAATGTGGGGAAGCTATAAAAAAGGCCAACAAGATGCTTGGATATATTGTGAGAAGTGATGAATTTAAATCAAGGGAAGTAATGTTAAAACTTTACAATGCATTAGTAAACCTCATCTAGAATATTGTGTTCAGTTCTGGTCACCTTGTTACAAAAGGATATTGCTGCTCTAGAAAGAGTGCAAAGAAGAGCAACCAGAATTATCCCAAGTTTAAAAAGGCATGTCGTATGCAGACAGGCTAAAAGAATTGAATCTATTCAGTCTTGAACAAAGAAGACTACGTGGTGATCTGATTCAAGCCTTCAAAATCCTAAAAGGTATAGACAATGTCGACCCAGGGGACTTTTTCAACGTGAAAAATAAACAAGGACCAGGGGTCACAAATGGAGATTAGATAAAGAGGCATTCAGAACAGAAAATAGGAGGCACATTTTTACACAGAGAATTGTGAGGGTCTGGAATCAACTCCCAGTAATGTTGTTGAAGCTGACACCCTAGGATCCTTCAAGAAGCTGCTTGATGAGATTCTGGGATCAATAAGCTACTAACAACCAAACGAGCAAGATGGGCTGAATGGCCTCCTCTCATTTGTAAACTTTCTTATGTTCTTCTTATGTTCTATAATAGAGTGATCGACAGTGTCAAAGGCAGCAGAGAGGTCGAGGAGAAAAGGACAGAGGAGAGAGAGGCAGCTCGGGCAGAGTTTAGTGAGTGAGTGACAGACAGGAGGGCGGTTTCAGTGGAGCGAGCAGAGCGGAAGCCAGATTGGAGAGGGTGAGCAGAGAGTGGTTGGACAGGAAAGCAGACAGCTGGCGGTGTACAGCCCGCTCGAGGGTTTTGGAGAGGAAGGTTAGGAGGGAGACAGGATGGTAGCTCTGGAGGGAGGTTTTTGTGGAGGGAGTGATAGAGGCTTGTTTGAAGGCAGAGGAAAGAGACTAGAAAGGAGAGAGGAGATGAAGGGAAGTAGAGCAGGAGCAGCAGCTTGAAAGAGGTGAGTGGGGGAGGGTCCAGGGCACACGTGGTGGGTTTGTGGCCCTGGAGCAGGGAGGAGAGTTCAGAGTCTGAGATGGGAGAGATGGTGGAGAAGGCTGGTGAGTTAGAAGGGGAGGCAGTGGGTGTAAGGGCTGGAGCGGGAGGGGTGGGGGGAAGGAGAGGTGTTAAAGAGTTTGCGGATATCTGAGATTTTGGAAGAAAAGAAAGAGGCAAAGTCATCAGAGGAGATAGAGGAGGGAGGAGGAGGGGTGGAGGGTTTAGGAGGGAGGAGAAGGTAGAGAATAGTTTACGTGGGTTGTTAGTGGAGGCTTGGATATAGATTGGAAATAAGAACATTTAGCAGAGGAGAGAGGAGAGGAGAGAGAGGTAGAAGTCTAGGGCAGCAGGGAGTTTGGTTCTCTTCTATTTCTTTTCAGCAGATTGCAGTGTGGTTCTTGCTGAGCGAGCACAGAGGAGAGCCAGGGTTGGGGAGGGAGGGACGAGCAGGTCGGAAGGTGAGGGGACAGAGGGAGTCGAGGGAGGAGAAAAGGGTGGAGGTAGCAGAGTCTACAGAGTGTTGGGAGAAGGAGTCGATAGGAGGGAGGTGAGAGAGAGTGGTTGAGGCAAGGACAGAGGGGAGAGAGAGCAAAGGTTACGACGAGAGGTGACAGTGGGGGTAGGAGGAGCAGGGAGAGATGGAAGAGACGGAGAAAAAGATGAAATAGTGATCAGAGAGGTCCAGGGGGTGACAGAGAGGGTGGAGGGGCAGCAGGCCCTGGTGAAGGTGAAGTCCAGTTGACGGCCAGCTTTGTGGGTAGGAGGGATGGAGAGAGACAGAAGTTGAAGGAGTGAAGGAGAGGGAGGAATCCGGCAGAGTGGCTGGGGTTGGAGAGATGGATATTGAAATCACCTAATAGGATAGTTGGGGTAGACAGAGAGGGGACGGAGGAGAGTAGATAGTCAAGTTCATCAAGAAAGTGAGCGAGAGGTCCAGGGGACGGTACAGTACAATTAACAGAGATGAAATCAGCTTTGTTAGCAGAAGAGTGACAGTTCCAGAGTGCACCAGAGAGAGTGCGCGGGGGAGAGGGGTGAGAGGGGAGGAGAGGCAGAGAGATGAGGTTAGAGGGGTTGGAGGAGCAGCGGTGGAGAGAGGGCAGAGGACGAGAGTGAGAGGACAGAATAACAGGGATGTGAGAGACAGTCATAGCAGGACAGGCGAGACAAATATGAAACTTGGTATTAACGTTATTTACCAGAAGTTACAGTGCTGAGAAAAAGTTTGTGAACCCCAATGATAATTATGGGAATGGACATGGCAGGAATGACAGGCCGTGTCTCCAGAGGTATTTATGGGAAAGTGTGCTGCCAGTGTCTTGACCTCTGACCAGTGTCAGACAGAATGGGATGGCACTAAAAGGCTATACCACAGCAATTCATGTCCTGTGGGCATCGGGTCAAAAGTGGGCAAAGTCTCATCACCCTTACTACACAGAGCCATGCAACGTGATGAGTCAGCAAGGTCGTAAAATGAGCCTGGTCACAGGAGCATTCCCAAGAGCTTACCACCATTCTTTCAGGAACGCTGGGCAAGGAGAACAATGCACCAACCTTCTCTAGAATTACCATTCCACATTAGTAACATGTGCACTCTTAGAAATGAAAACACCTACTGAACTGAATGCCTGCTAACAGCTCTCTTTAAGTGAGATTGTTTAATATATTACACATTACTGCTTTATAAATGACTGGGATTATCTTCACCGCATGAATCAGTCATGTGATGGGCACGCATGTGTGTGTGTGTGTGTGTGTGTGTGTGTGTGTGCTACAGAAGGCATTTAAAATGACAAGGGTCAAAAACTACTTTGCTATGTTTGATGGCAAAAATGTAATATTTAATATGGACAATGCTTTGCCTTTAGTGGAACTACCAAGGGTGTGCATGCAGAAATGATCTTGTCTCTTGCCATCTTATTATTTTTATTCCATTTGTATTGAATCCTATATAGACCCACTTGTGCAATTGTGCTAATTTAAAGATATTTTTAAAAATTACACACGAGTGGGCCTGCACAGGATTCGATAAATGGAAAAGATAAGAATGTGGCAACAGACAAGTACATTTCCACAAGTACACCCTGTGGTAGTTCTATTAAAGGTGAAACAGCTTCCATAAGAAATATTTCATGCATGATCATCACGTGTAAGAAAAAATGTGCATCTTATAGAAATTTGTATGTAACATGGTTTCTATTTCCTGAATATTTCCTATAGGCTATATTTTTCCTATGTGAAGTCGTATTGAAACTCATACAGCTAAACATGCATGTCGTAATATTGCACTTGACATTTACATTGTACCATGTACAGTATGTCTATTTTGGGTGGAGCGACATTTGGTTTGGGGTCAGGGGTGTGTGAAATGTGTCAGTCTAGCTCTGCAACCTGAGCTGTACAAAGCTGTACAACACAGCAACTGATTACTTACACAGACAAACTACAAGCAGCTCGCTCACAGCCACATGGCGCCGCTGTGGTACAACAGGTCACCAAGGGTCAATGGAATACCTGAACGACTGGTTACTAAGCAACCGGTCTAAAGCATAAATAAGAAGACCTCTAATATTCACCTTTAAAGTGCTGCTGACAGATGTATTGTTCAGAACAAAGCCATACTTGAGAATTGCTGTCTCCTGTGCTGCACAGTGCATACCCCTGCAATATCTTTTTCAGTTATTGTTTCCTAGCAAGTCTGGTCTGGCCTTGCTAACCCTCCTGCCCTGTTCACTGGCTTCCAAATCTACACCCCAGCATGTATTCCTGAATCACGAACAGGCAGGCTCCACACAGGCTTTGTGAAGGCTGTCACACAAACAATCAACATGGTACGAGATGTGAGCATGAAGAAACGCATTCATCTAGAGCTGCTCAAATCAAAAGGAACAATAAAAAACTAACTACAAGCAAATCAGACACAAAAGACTATATTCACTGAAGAAATTATGCCTTCTTGCTTTACTGGTAGTTAGTTATTTTCTCTTGTAGTTGGTGAAATCTTCAATAAGACAGTTTAAGAATAATTAAGGATTTATAGGCTATTTTTTCTTTGCCAATTGAGTCCTAATAAACCCTGTATTTATTTGATCCATTCTGTAAACATGTTTTTGTAACTGTAGATAATCGAGACCCGCAGGACATGTGCATACTGACAAAATGACAGGACTTACAAATCATGTTGGATTCCCGTGTCGATAGGTTCCAGTTTATAGAGGGGATCACACCAGTGTGTTCAGTAGGGATTTGGTTCCCGTGTCGAGAGGTTCCAGTTTATAGAGGGGATCACACCAGTGTGTTCAGTAGGGATTTGGTTCCCGTGTCGAGAGGTTCCAGTTTATAGAGGGGATCACACCAGTGTGTTCAGTAGGGATTTGGTTCCTGTGTCCAGAGGTTCCAGTTTATAGAGGGGATCACACCAGTGTGTTCAGTAGGGATTTGGTTCCTGTGTCCAGAGGTTCCAGTTTATAGAGGGGATCACACCAGTGTGTTCAGTAGGGATTTGGTTCCTGTGTCCAGAGGTTCCAGTTTATAGAGGGGATCACACCAGTGTGTTCAGTAGGGATTTGGTTCCCGTGTCGAGAGGTTCCAGTTTATAGAGGGGATCACACCAGTGTGTTCAGTAGGGATTTGGTTCCCGTGTCCAGAGGTTCCAGTTTATAGAGGGGATCGCACCATTGTGTTCAGTAGGGATTTGGTTCCTGTGTCCAGAGGTTCCAGTTTATAGAGGGGATCACACCAGTGTGTTCAGTAGGGATTTGGTTCCCGTGTCGAGAGGTTCCAGTTTATAGAGGGGATCACACCAGTGTGTTCAGTAGGGATTTGGTTCCCGTGTCCAGAGGTTCCAGTTTATAGAGGGGATCGCACCATTGTGTTCAGTAGGGATTTGGTTCCCGTGTCTAGAGGTTCCAGTTTATAGAGGGGATCACACCAGTGTGTTCAGTAGGGATTTGGTCGGGACCCCAGCAATATGCCTTTACAAAATGGGGGTATGTAGGGGCTGGATTAGAGCAGTTTTACTGTATAGTATAATGTATATATATTAAAACTCTGATGCTTTTTCAACCACTCTGGAGACTGAACAATGGAAACCCTGTCTTACACTTATCTGAATTCAAGTAATGATGCTTCTTTTCCTCTTAAAAACCCTTCTGCCAGTTCCTATTGGAGTTTTGGCATCTTGTTATCAGATAATGTTATGTAAGAGTAAGCATATTTGTGATTATTATATATTCACAATTTTCCAATTGTAATTGTGTCTTCTGTATAACAATTTGCATGGTACAAATGAAATGTAGATTTCTGATTTAACCTCTGTTGTCTGTTTTGAAATGACAAGGATAAAGGGAGTAGCAGGAAGTAATTAGCTTATTATAAACAAAACACATATCTCTGAATACCAGCCCTGACCAGAGTCCACTGCACTGACACATGTGGCTAATTAAAGTAAACTGACAAACAGAGGTTAATCTGTACATTATCTTACAATAAAACTGGGGATTATAAAGCTGCCTGACTTGTATGGTGTTCAATTTTATACTAAAATATATCTGTTCGCTATTTTTTTCATGGTTAGCAATTTTATTTGAAAAGATGGTATCTGCCATTCTACAAGTTTTTCATTGTAAAATCATAGCAAATTGTAATAAAGTATAGTGAAAGCATAGGTAAGCATTGCAACGCCCAGAGAGGTATGGTAAAGCCAGGCGCCATTTCAGAGTTCAATTGGGGGACGGGGAGGGGGGACAACTTTAAGTGGCCTTAAGCCCTGGAAGCTCTTTGTTTTTGCAGATAAAAACTTAAAAATCAGTTTATTACGGAGCATGATTATTTCCTATATTTTCTATAAATCATAAATCAAAATTACCAACACAGGACAAGCAGGCAACTTTTAAAGCTAAGCAATCTGCAGTGGTGGGGTGGAGTCCCTGTACCAAAATTAATAAAGCCTTATTTTTAAGATACACAATGCGCGTGTCAATGCCTCAGAAGCAGCTTGTTACAGACGCTTCCATCCAAGCTTTTCTGGATTTAACTGTTGTCCCAAATGTTGATTAGAGCAAATGTTTCTTCATCCCTGCTGCAATCTGGCTCATGCTGTGTCTCAAGCAACAAAAATATGGCTAAACAGAATAAACAGAAATGTTCCTTGCGGAAGTGAAAGCTTTGCACAGGCGTGGCTGTTTGTTATTTCATCTGCTCATGAACGGCCGTCATGCATTTTGTCTCGCTCAACCCGGTCAAAGAGTGTTGACCCACATCCTGAGATGGGTCACTGCGACCTGGTCAACCCGGTACGCACCCAGGAACGTGGTTTCACACTGTGCGGTAGCCAGAACGTGGGTCAGGACCGGGTAAGAGTGCCAGAGTGAAAGGGGCTTTGGAGTTTTAACACAGTCAGTCACACAGTTTTGATACATTATTAGAAGAGCTCAATAATTTAGTTTTGTAAAATAAAATCTACTTCCCCTGCAATGATTGCTTTTGTAAAATTCTTATCATGTCCCAAATTGAAGCATTTGTGTTCATCCATGCAAGCTCACCCTCCCATTAGGTAATTTTTTTTTTATGTATTATTGTTTTATACTGTTGGCTGTAAAAACAATGAATTACTATACTGTATTAGTTTTGTTGATATTGCCTTGTAATGCATGTTTTACTTATCAATACTAGCTATTCTGCAGTAACACAGGGCAGTGGGGTTGTGAAGTCTTTATTAGTAGAAGGATGTCGCAGTGCAGCGGAGTTTGAGAACCGCTGCTATACAGTGTTTGTTGTCTGGTTTTAAAGGTTGTCCTAAAACAGGACATGTTTTTTTTTCAGAGGAGACTTAATTAGGTTACAAATACAGTTTATATTAGATTTACAAATAATTCTCTCAAATGAAGTTCTGTATTTTTTTTTTCTTTCAAAATACAAACAAAACATAAAATACGAACAAAACAGGGGGGCTTTACACTTTAATTATTCATGGATTGTCTACAAGTAGAGTTAACATACTGTGATGGGAAAAACAGTAACTGTCAGTAACATGTCATTGTCAACTACCTTCTTAATTTTAAATGAGCACACTATTGCTGTATATGAACACACGTCATCAATCAATGTGAATTTCTAAAGCAATATTGATGCTGCAATTGTAATAGAAACGCTTTTTCACCGTCTGTGTGACTGAGACTTCCTGCAGAATACTTTGCAATTTTTGAGTCTAGGAACATGTCTATAACAGATTAGCTGGTCACAACATGGACACAGGATTACATTCCACTGAAAAAATATTTGATATACCCCAAAAAATAAACACATTTCATTTGCAGTTTACTGCACATATAACACGTAATACCCATCCACAAAAAGGGAGACAAAACCGAACCAGGTAACTACAGACCAATAAGCCTGACTTCTATTGTATGTAAACTCATGGAAACTATAATAAGATCTAAAATGGAAAATTACCTATATGGTAACAATATCCTGGGAGACAGTCAGCATGGTTTTAGGAAAGGGAGATCGTGTCTAACTAACCTGCTTTACTTTTTTGAGGATGCAACATAGACAATGGATAATTGCAAAGCATACAACATGGTTTATTTAGATTTCCAGAAAGCTTTTGACAAAGTCCTGCTGTGGCAGAGCAGGGCTCTGCCCTTGTAAATATTGGAAGGGATGGGGTTAAATTCTCCTCCCTGCCAGGTTAATTGTGTCAGGTGGGAGTAATCAGTAATCAATTAGCACCCAGCCACCTGACATAAAAGGAGGCCTCAGCCCCTCAGTAGAGAGAGGTAGCTGAGGACTGGGTGGGTTTTTTTGTGTGCTGGTTTTTTGTTCATTTTGCAATCCAGTGAAGGCAAAGCTCAGCCTGGAAGCCTTATTTTTGTAAATTTAAGTCTTACTTTGTGTTTTAGTCTTACTTTGTGTTTATTGTTTGTGTTTAAAAACCATTTTGTTTGGCCCTCGTGCCTGTTTATTTTGTGTTTTTTATTTAATAAAAGTCTTTTGTTTGAACTGCAGTCTGTCTCTGGGCCTCATCCCTTGCGCCATCCTGTCACACCCGCTTAAAAGATTAATTCTCAAACTGAACGCAGTAGGGATTCAAGGAAATGCATGCACATGGACTAGGGAATGTTTAACATGCAGAAAACAGAAAGTACTAATTAGAGGAGAAACTTCAAAATGGAGTGAGGTAACCAGTGGTGTACCACAGGGATCAGTATTAGGTCCTCTGCTATTCCTGATCTACATTAATGATTTAGATTCTGGTATAGTAAGCAAACTTGTTAAATTTGCAGACGACACAAAAATAGGAGGAGTGGCAAACACTGTTGCAGCAGCAAAGGTCATTCAAAATGATCTAGACATCATTCAGAACTGGGCAGACACATGGTAAATGACATTTAATAGAGAAAAGTGTAAAGTATTGCATGCAGGCAATAAAAATGTGCATTATAAACATCATATGGGAGATACTGAAATTGAAGAAGGGAACTATGATAAAGACCAAGGAGTTTATGTTGACTCAGAAATGTCTTCATCTAGACAACGTAGGGAAGCTACAAAAAAAAGGCCAACAAGAAGCTCGGATATATTGTGAGAAGTGTTGAATTTAAATCAAGGGAAGTAATGTTAAAACTTTACAATGCATTAGTAAGACCTCACCTAGAATATTGTGTTCAGTTCTGGTCACCTCGTTACAAAAAGGATATTGCTGCTCCAGAAAGAGTGTAAAGAAGACCAACCAGAATTATCCCGGGTTTAAAAGGCATGTCGTATGTAGACAGGCTAAAAGAATTGAATTTATTCAGTCTTGAACAAAGAAGACGACGCGGCGATCTGATTCAAACATTCAGAATACT
Organism: Acipenser oxyrinchus oxyrinchus; assembly: GCA_030684275.1. Lineage (NCBI taxonomy): Eukaryota > Metazoa > Chordata > Actinopteri > Acipenseriformes > Acipenseridae > Acipenser > Acipenser oxyrinchus. The sequence continues at coordinate 2,102 of JAGXEW010001326.1, read as the reverse complement.
AAAAAGGTATAGACAATGTCGACCAAGGGGACTTTTTTGACCTGAAAAAAGAAACAAGGACCAGGGGTCACAAATGAAGATTAGATAAAGGGGCATTCAGAGCAGAAAATAGGAGGCACTTTTTTACACAGAGAATTGTGAGGGTCTGGAACCAACTCCCCAGTAATGTTGTTGAAGCTGGCACCCTGGGACCCTTCAAGAAGCTGCTTGATGAGATTCTGGGATCAATAAGCTACTAACAACCAAACGAGCAAGATGGGCTGAATGGCCTCCTCTCGTCTGTAAACTTTCTTATGTTCTTCTGATGCCAGATTGCATGCGGCCACGTCACACTCCATCGCAGATGGGCATGACTTGGCCTGATGACCCGGCTGGTGGCACCTAAAACAGGTAGGGGGAAAGGAGGGCACAGAGGTTAGATATCTGTCCCGCTGCTGGTATGGCAACGGGGCAGGGGCAGCACCTCTACCCCAGCTGGGGGTCAACCTTAGTCTCCATGAAGGGGAGGCAAGGTTGCTCATTGAGGCCGGCGGTCTAGAAGGTCGTTGAGCCGGTCTCGGTGGTGGGGGTGGAGGTGCAGAGAAAGGGGGTGATGCTTGGATGCTCCGCCGTGTTGGAGCGGTGAGTAGCCTGGACTGGGCTGACATCAGGGAGTCCTCGAAGTCCTCTGCGAGTTTTACTGCCTGGTCCAGGGTGTTGGGGTTGTGGCACTGTATACACGCCTGGGTTTCGGTGCCGACTACATGGCAAAACTGCTTGATAACAATGGCCTCACCCATCTGCGCACTTGTTTTCAGTGCTGGGGTGAGCCAGTGTACCATGTGGTCACAGAGCTGTTGCGCCACCACCCTGGGGCGTGTATTCGGGGACCTCTTGTACGCCCTGAGCCTCATTTGGTGGGTTTCCTCCGTAATATTCAGATGGTGGAGGATGGCTAGCTTCACCAGGTCATATTGAGCGGCGTCATCATCCGACATAGCCTGGTAAGCTGCCTGTGCCTCTCCAATCAGGCAGGGTCCCAATTGGCTTGCCCAGAACTCTCGGGGCCATGACGCTGGTGTTAGCCAACCGCTCAAATGCCACCAAGTAGGCTTCTGGGTCATCCTCCATCGTCATTTTGTGAGTCTTCGCCTTTGGGGCCGTCATGACGGGTACCGCTGCTGTCTGTGCTCCCAGTCCGACCCTCTCAATTAGTGCCGCTGCACTCTCTCTCTCTCCGTCTTTCCTCAGCAGCGCGTCTGTCCAGCTGCTCCAGCAGCGCCGACAGTGCTGTGTAGTCCATCCCTCTTCTGACAACCACGTGTGGCAAAGTGGTGAGTGAATACAGTTGAGTGCAGTGCAGAGCGAATATAAAACAGACAGACAATGATTTCCAGGTGCAAGGGTGTTTATTGATTTATTTAACAATGTCCAGAGCCTTATGAACACCTGTAAATAATAATGTTGGAGTGATACAGCGGCGTGTATCACTTGGTATTTGTAATTCCCCGGGTTTGACCTGTAACCAAAAAGTCCAGTTTTACACATCAACACTAAACACAAAACACAAACACAATTCTTAGTGATAGTGAATACGTGCAAGTGGTGTAATACAGTTCTCCGTGAAATGCAGGGGTGAAAGTGATGTCCGGGTTTATGCTGGCTTTCGCTACAGCTCCGGATTGTGCAACTGGTAGTCTATTAAAACAGACGACAGTTAACAAAACACTAACAAACACAAGACAAAACTCACGGTTCACAAAACAGCACACAGACTCCTTGTAGGTTTTTAGCACTAACCATTTACCAAGGACCAGATCACGTATGCTAAGTCCCCTATTTATATCCTCGCCATGACCCCTATGTTAACGAAGCATCCACTCCTCCAATCCTCAGATGCCACACCATTTACTGTCTGGGTCAATGAGTTTGGATATCAGAAGCTGCTCTTTCCTAAATGACCAACTTCCACCTACCCTACGGAATAAATTGTCATGTCATTTAGTTAAGGGTACTCTGTTCCCGGTACACAGTGCCCTCATAGGTCGAGAGGGAGATCTAACACCAAGCACCAATTGATCTCTGTCACAGAACATAAGAACATAAGAAAGTTTACAAACGAG
>JAGXEW010001325.1:0-22904 GCA_030684275.1 Acipenser oxyrinchus oxyrinchus | reverse complement strand
ATGTCAGTTTGTTCAGCCTTAGATAGAATGTGTAGGTGGAGGTAGTTTATAGTATTCTTAATAATGAGAAAACATGTTTCTTATTTCTTATTTGTTTTGACTTCTTTTTAATAAATAAACTCAGCTGTTTTCAATTCCAGAAAATGTTTGTGATAACATTTATATCACCTCAAAAGAATTTAAGAACACAGCATGGAACCGTGGAAGAACGCTGCCATGAGGGAAACGTGCTTCACGTGTGTGCTGCAGTGCACTGCCCCCTTCATGCTGTGATTCTGAAGATAGAATTCCATTTGCGCTGACCAGGGAGGAAAACGGGGGAGTTTTCCCTTTAAGAAAACGATAGCCCTAGTGATTGCGATTGCTGTGATTTTGATGAATAAAAAGCTGTTCTTTATTTGCAACATTTGTTAATGAAGTATTTAGAAATATTTTCATTCATTGAACAATTTAGGAATATGGCACTGCAGTGTTTCGTTCTATTCATTAATGTTGATTCGTTTTATACTTCTAGCCTTTGCAATACAGATTTATATGGGAGCTGTGGTTTGGATCGTGGCTTTATTAACTTTAATGCTGCTGTAAAAAAGAATGATTTCTATGAAACGTTTTGACATACATAGGCCTGCACCTCATACTTGATCATTTGTGGAAGTAATTTAGTCCAACGTGTTTGATGTTTTGATAAGCCCTTGTTGTTGTATAATATGATATTATCGTGTCGTGGAAAAGTACAGGAGTGGTACTAAAAATGACATTGTAACCATTTAACCCTTACTAAAGGGAATTACATAAAATACCAGCTTAGTCAACAGGCTCAAACTGACTAATGCTTATTAGCACTTGAAGCATTAACAAACGTCTACAGTTAAATCACTTTATAATAATACATTTCCTGTTGTTTTGCACGTAACCCTTTCCTTAAAAGAAATCCCAGTTCTAATTCAGTGTGTGTCCAAATGTCACTGGGTGCAAAAGATCAAGTTCAAATAAGAGCAAAAAATAGAGAATACAGTAAATAATTACTTATAAGAGTGGGTTCAACTAAGAGCAGTATATAAAGAATATTTGCTTATACGAGTAAAGTCCAGTATGAGCATGTATTAAGTACGATGAATGGATGAGAATGATTTCAATAAGAGCAATTATGTAGAATGTAAAAATTGTGGTAAAGTACAAACGACTCCTTAATTTTCTCTGTTGGTTTGCCATGTATCTATTGATATCAGAGTGACCAGCAGATACAATACTGTTGGGGTCCACAGTGCAATACTGTATCTATTGATATTACAGTGACCAGCAGAATCTAGATGACCAGATAAAAAACAGTGCTCTGGTAATGTGTCTGGGAGCTTATTCTTTATTCATTGCATACTGCAAAAACATTTATTTTTCAGCAATATATTGCCTGGCAAGGTTTCTCGTAATGAGCTCATTTAAGGACACTATACCATTGTGAGGGCTCTCACCATGGTCATTGGAAAAGTTCAAACCATTCCTGCAGCAAGTCATTGGGTGAAACAATGTGTAGGTTCTGCTAACACATACTCTGGTGCACCTGAAACTTTGGATGATGGAAAAAATAAAAAAGGTGACTGACAGGTTTGTAAAGATACAGCTTTAACTAGTTAAACAAAAGATAGTTGGATCTTAACAAGACATTTCCAATTGTCAGAATAACCAATGAGTTTTGAGTTAGTTACACAGCTGTACATCTCAGAGCAGCTGCACCCCAGAAAAGACATGGCCATGCAGCAGCATTCAGTGTCCTGGCAGTCACCCTTGCTCGAACCCATCGTGAGAGGCAAAATGAAAAGCATACAGCCAGACATTCTGGATTAGTAGTAAAGGACACTGTTCTCGTGGGGTGCTTTGCCCCTTATTGAATCAGGGACTGCAGGAATATTTAGAAAGAAAATAGTCTGTATGGGGTAAACCAGGCACCAAATGCCCTCCCCAAGCACCTGGAATACTTTTACAAGTAAGTGATCTCAATCACATTGGGGTCCATGTTTCCACAGGGCAGATGATACTGGCAAGAGCACTGCGTGTGATCCTGGCTTTCTCTAAGGGTAGAAGGTCTCAGAGATTTCCTCAGAGAGCCCAGTCTGTTCCACAGGGTCAGCCTGGGAACTCCAGACTCATCCATGTGCTGAGGCAGAGCTTCTCTGTACCAGTGGAGGAGTATCTGCTGCAGCTGCACAGCAAGGATGATGAGGGCAGCCACCAGAAGGAAAAGCACGATGATGGCTATGAGGACTGGCAGAGCGTCCTTCTTCACAGGGCTGGGGCCGGCGTTACGTTGTTCATCCCTCTGACCAGCTATTAAAGAGAACTCAAGCAGGAGAAACAAGGCTTGAATAAAGCAAGTCTTTAACCTGTGTGACGCTGTTATTTCAAACACTTCCTGGTACTTAATCAGTGACACCCAAGCCCCACCACAGCTACAGTATATATTCAAAACCAGAGCAATCTGTAACATACAAGAAGGTCATCAGCTGAGACACAGACACGACATTTACCCCACATTAGGGTGCACTCAATAACTGACCCTAGATGTCTTTAGTACAGCCAATGACTATTGGTTCTGTAGATACTGTAAACAGGCTAGTGTGAGACAGCAGACTCCATAAACCCTCAGATAATGATACACTGACTAACTAGTGCTAAAGAATGTCCTCAGTAGGTTCCATCACAGACAAGAGCTTCTCTAGATGTATGTTAAAAGATTACTGTGACTGCATATAGACAGAGAGACAGACTGACTCCATACACTGATTAATTGTGCTAAAGAAGGTTCAACTCTAAAGTGTTTCTTGCCTAAATCAGTGATGCTGCTAAAAAGCAAATACAAGGAAAGAAAATGAATTTTCTCACACTGGTTGGGACTCCTGTATTGAGGGAGGAGGAAGTAGAACGGATCCAAGAGGAAGCATGTCCACTTGTTAAAAGTGAACCATAACTTTAGATATCAGGAATACAACGTCCTAATTGTGTTGTTGTGTGTAAACTTCCTTTAGGCAGACCAGAACACCCTCACACCTGTCAGGATGCATTCCAGATTGCTTGATGTTAGAGCTTCAACTTGCTAGACTAAAACACCCTGTTTTTTATCAGTAATAAAAGCTCACCTCCTCAGCTAAGCGTCACTGGGTTTCCCGGTCATGGTCACCCGAATGCACAACCAAGTGCAGTTCTTATGGGCAGAGCAACCACCCACCCGCAACACACCCAACCCCCAACACGCCTTCCTCCCAACCTCTCTGTGTCATTACCATGATTGACAGGCAGATCTTATGAGGCTGCTGCCCCTTCCTGCAAAACCATGCATGCGCCAGACAGTCAGCACAGATCTCCCCTGTTACAGTCATATTTACCATCCAACCTTGCCTCTCTTATTATTTTGACTGACTTCATATATTAAATACTGCAGACTCAGCTCATAGTGGAAAAGTAAATGCCCCTCGGAAGACTATATATATATATATATATATATATATATATATATATATATATATATATATATTATACAGTACTGTCAAAAGTTTTAGGCAGGTGTGAAAAAATGCTGTAAAGTAAGAATGCTTTCAAAATACTCCACACTGTTAATAGATTATATTTATCGAGATTAACTAAATATCAAAATAGTGAACTAGAAGAAACAATCTAAATCAAATCCAGTTAATACTTGGTGGACGCACCTTTGCCTTCAAATACAGCATCAGTTTATTGGCATCAATTCTTCTAGGTACACTTGCACACCTAGTTTTTGAAGGAACTCGCAGGTAGTTGGCCCAAACATCTTGGAGAACTAACCACAGTTCTTCTGTGGATTTAGGCAGCCTCAGTTGCTTCTCTCTCTTCATGTAATCCCAGACAGACTCGATTGATGTTGAGATCAGGGCTCTGTGGGGCCATACCATCACTTCCAGGACTCCTTGTTCTTCTTTAGCTGAAGATAGTTCTTAATGACTTTGGCTGTATGCTTTGGGGTCGTTGTCATGCTGCAGAATAAATTTGGGTCCAAGTCAGATGCCTCCCTGATGGTATTGCATGATTTCCTCAAGTATCTGCCTGTACTTCTCAGCATTGAGGAGACCATTAATCCTGACAAATGCCTCAACTCCATTTGCAGAAATGCAGCCCCATAACTTGCAAGGAACCTCCACCATGCTTCACTGTTGCCTGCAGACACTCATTCGTGTACGCTCTCCAGCCCTTGTGAACAAACTGCCTTCTGCTACAGCCAAATATTTCAAATTTTGACTTCATCAGTCCAGAGCACCTGCTGCCATTTTTCTGCACCCCAGTTCCTGTGTTTTCGTGCATAGTTGAGTAAGCTTGGCCTTGTTTCCACGTCGGAGGTATGGCTTTTGGCGCAAGTCTTCCATGAAGGCCACTTCTGACCAGACTTCTCCGGACAGTAGATGGGTGTACCAGGGTCCCACTGTTTTCTGCCAGTTCTGAGCTGATGGCACTGCTGGACATCTTCCGATTGTGAAGGAAGTAAGCATGATGTGTCTTTCATCTGCTGCAGTAAGTTTCCTTGGCCGACCACTGCGTCTCACGGTCCTCAACGTTGCCCGTTTCTTTGTGCTTCTTCAAAAGAGCTTGGACAGCACATCTGAAACCCCTGTCTGCCTTGAAATTTCTGCCTGGGAGAGACCTTGCTGATGCAGTATAACTACCTTGTGCCTTGTTGCTGTGCTCAGTCTTGCCATGGTGTATGACTTTTGACAGTAAACTGTCTTCAACAACCTCACCTTGTTAGCTGAGTTTGGCTGTTCCTCACCCAGTTTTATTCCTCCTACACAGCTGTTTCTGTTTCAGTTAATGATTGTGTTTCAACCTACATATTGAATTGATGATCATTAGCACCTGTTTGGTATAATTGTTTAATCATACACCTGACTATATGCCTACAAAATCCCTGACTTTGTGCAAGTGTACCTAGAAGAATTGATGCTGTTTTGAAGGCAAAGGGTGGTCACACCAAATATGGATTTGATTTAGATTTTTCTTCTGTTCACTCACTTTGCATTTAGTTAATTGATAAATATAATCTATTAACATGTCTATTTTTGAAAGCATTCTTACTTTATAGCATTTTTTCACACCTGCCTAAAACTTTTGCACAGTACTGTATATCTACAGTGCCTATAGAAAGTCTACACCCCTTGAACTTTTGCACATTTTGTTGTGTCAGTGCCTCAGAGTTTCATGCATTTAAATGAGGATTGTTTTCCACTTATCCTCACACCATACTCCACACTGTTAAGGGGAAAAAGTTTTTATTGAGAAAAAATTATATATTAAAAATACAAAACTGAAAGATCATAATCGGATAAGTCTTCACCCCTGAGTTAATACTTGGTGGAAGCACCTTTGGCAGCAATTACAGCCGTGAGTTTGTTGGGATAAGTCTCTACCAACTTTGCACACCTAGATTTTGGCAATATTTGACCATTCTTCTTTACAAAACTGTTCAAGCTCTGTCAAGTTCCTTGGGGAGCATTGATGGACAGCAATCTTCAAGTAATGCCACACATTTTCGATTGGATTTAGGTTGGGGCGCTGACTGGGCAACTCAAGGACATTTACCTTTTTGTTCCTTAGCCACTCAAGTGTAGATTTGGCTGTGTGCTTTGGGTCGTTGTCATGCTGAAACGTGAACTTCCGTCCCAGTTTCAGCTTTCTTGCAGAGGGCAGCAGGTTTTCCTCAAGGACTTCACTGTACTTTGCTCCATTCATTTTCCCGTTTATCCTGACAAGTGCCTCAGTCCCTGCCGATGAGAAACATACCCTTAACATGATGCTGCCACCACCATGCTTCACAGTAGGGATGGTGTTCTTTGGGTGATGCGCTGTGTTGGGTTTGTGCCAAACATAACATGTTGAATTTAGGCCAAAAATTTCAATTTTAGTTTAGTCAGACCACAAAACTTTTGCCACATGGCTGCAGTGTTTTTTGCATACTTCAAACGGGATTCAAGGTGGTCTTTCTTGTAAAATACAGGCCAGATTTGTGGAGTGCTTGGGATATTGTTGTCACATGCACACTTTGACCAGTCTTGGCCATAAAAGTCTGTAGCTCTTGCAAAGTTGCCATTGGCCTCTTGGTAGCCTCTCTGATCAGTCTCCCTTCTTGCTCGGTCATCCAGTTTGGAGGGACGGACCTGATCTAGGCAGGGTCTTGGTGGTGCCATACACCTTCCACTTCTTAATAATCGTCTTGACCATGCTCAAAGGGATATTCAAGGCTTTTGATATTTTTTATACCCATCCCTGATCTGCCTTTCAACAACTTTGTCCCTGAGTTCTTTTGAAAGCCTTGGTGCTCATGGTTGAGTCTTTGCTTTGAAATGCACTACCCAGCAGAGGGAACCTACAGGAACTGCTGAATTTATCCTGAAATCATATGAATGACTACAATTTAACACAGGTGGAGGCCACTTAACTTGGTGTGTGATTTTGAAGGCGATTGGTTACACCTGAGCTAATTTAGGATTGCTATTACAAGGGGGTGGACACTTATCCAACCAAGCTATTTCAGTTTTATTTTTAATTAATTTTCACCAAATTTCTAGAATATTTTTTCATTTGGAAGTTGTGGGGTAGGATGTGTAGATAAATGAACATTTGATAGGTGAACATTTTGAAATGGGGTGTAAACTTTCTATAGGCACTGTATATATATATATATATATATATATATATATATATATATATATATATATATATATATATATATATATATATATATATATACAGTTGTAGTGAAAAGTTTACATACCCTAATGGAAAATCTAGCAAATATTTTACTTTTGTTTATGAGGACAAAAAGTTACAAGAATAGATGTCTACAATTATTTATTTCAGCAGATTTTTGCAAAACTCAAAAATGCTAATTCAAAAGTATTCATACCCTGAGGGACAATTCAATTAATAGCTAGTTGAGGCATCTTTAACAATAATAACCTATTTTAAACTATATTGATCATTGTCAATGCGCTTTTGGCATGATTCTTTAGTGATGTTTGACCATTCTTCAATGTAAAATTGTTCCGGTTCATTAAAATTCCAAGGACTTCTCTTGTGCACAGCCTTCTTCAACTCATATCAAAGATTCTCAATTGGATTTAGATCGGGACTTTGACTAGGCCATTCCAGAACCTTGATTTTATTTTTCTTTAACCATTCTGAAGTAGATTTTGATGTGTGCTTTGGATCATTGTTGTGTTGGAATGTCCAATTGTGCTTTAAACCAAGTTTTGTAGCGGAGGGTTTCAGATGATTGGCCAGTATCTTTCGGTATGCTATGGAATCCATTTTACCATGTATTGGAACTAAATTTCCTGTGCCATTAGATGAAAAACAGCCTCATAGAAGGATGTATTACCGCCTCCATGCTTGACAGCAGGTATGGTGTTCTTTTTGTTTCATCACTCCACAAAACCTTTGACCAGAACTCATATCCATCATTCAAATACTGTTTTGCAAACTTTAAGCGATTGTCCTTGTGACGTTTTCCTAAGAGTGGCTTATTCCTTGGCCTGCAACCATTGAGACCTTCACCATGCAATACTCAACCTATGGTTGAAATGGAAACCCCTGTACTTCTTGATAATAGAAACAGTAATTAAAATTGGGATACTCATATGCTTGTAAATCTTCTTGTATCCTTCTCCAGCTTTATGACAATAAATAATTTTCTGCCTAAGGTCTTCAGATAGCTCTTTACTTTTTCCCCATATTGACTTAATGGTAATGACAGCAATCATCCTATGCCTAACCCTTTTATACTCTCTAAGAATGTTCACCTACAATCCAGCATTTTCTAGACTGTTCTAGAATTAGGTTCTGCATTATCATATTGAAGTTTCTAGCACCTTGTAGACAATACTATCATAGCATCAAAGGGTATGAATACTTTTGAATTAGCATTTTTGAGTTTTGCAAAAAATGCTGAAATAAATATATTTCATGTAACTTGTAACAAGATATGTAAGAGGAAAGTCAGGTAAGCGCATTACAGCATACAGAGTGTTTACTGAACTGATCTGAACAGTGCTGTGGATGTGTATTTCTTAGCTCTGTCTCGCTTTGATCCAGATAATATTAACATACATAACTGATGTGATTTATAATTTAAAGACAAATATATACTGTAGAGACTCACACACACACAGTTACATTTACCATGAGTCTGTTTTTAAAGGAAAGCATATTAAAAGAGATCTAAACAAGAAAGATTTTGTTCTGAGAGATCTCAAAACAATGCTTACCTGCAAGCTCCAACACCAACACTGTGAATGTATCTGGATGTGTTCTTCACAAGCTCCAACACTGTGAATGTATCTGGATGTGTTCTTCACAAGCTCCAACACTGTGAATGTATCTGGATGTGTTCTTCACAAGCTCCAACACTGTGAATGTATCTGGATGTGTTCTTCACAAGCTCCAACACTTTGAATGTATCTGGGTGTGTTCTTCACAAGCTCCAACACTGTGAATGTATCTGGGTGTGTTCTTCACAAGCTCCAACACTGTGAATGTATCTGGATGTGTTCTTCACAAGCCCTCACACTGTGAATGTATCTAGATGTGTTCTTCACAAGCTCCAACACTGTGAATGTATCTGGATGTGTTCTTCACAAGCTCCAACACTGTGAATGTATCTGGGTGTGTTCTTCACAAGCTCCAACACTTTGAATGTATCTGGGTGTGTTCTTCACAAGCTCCAACACTTTGAATGTATCTGGGTGTGTTCTTCACAAGCTCCAACACTTTGAATGTATCTGGGTGTGTTCTTCACAAGCTCCAACACTGTGAATGTATCTGGGTGTGTTCTTCACAAGCTCCAACACTGTGAATGTATCTGGATGTGTTCTTCACAAGCTCTCACACTGTGAATGTATCTGGGTGTGTTCTTCACAAGCTCCAACACTGTGAATGTATCTGGATGTGTTCTTCACAAGCTCCAACACTGTGAATGTATCTGGATGTGTTCTTCACAAGCTCTCACGCTGTGAATGTATCTGGATGTGTTTTTCCCTTTTCTTTTCCCATTGCATGCCATGAAAGCTCAGAGATGAAACATGAACACTGATCTCTCTCTGTCTTTGTTTTTTTCAGGGGATTAGTGAACAGATTTTCTGAGAACCTCAGTATTAGAGAGAATTTCCCCAGAGTAAAACCTTAATCCAAAGATTAAGTCCTTTTTTTAAATTATTAGTAGGAGAGAGAATAAATCATGAAGCAATATACTATATAGGTCACTCCATGTAAGGTCACCAGAAAAATGGCAATTTTACACTGTCACAGAATTTCATTTGATGGCTCAAAGGTCAGGCCATGGTTGATTTTTTGGGTCACAATGTATTGAATATTTGTTGTATTGATATTAACCCTTGATCTTCATCATGTGGCAGAGGGAGAATGTTTTGTTGTATCGATATTAACCCTTGATCTTCATCATGTGGCAGAGGGAGAATGTTTTGTTGTATTGATATTAACCCTTGATCTTCATCATGTGGCAGAGGGAGAATGTTTTGTTGTATTGATATTAACCCTTGAATCTTCATCATGTGGCAGAGGGAGAATGTTTTGCACAGCTCTGCCTCTTCACTTTGCTGAATGTGATTTTTATATATATATACAGTACTGCGCAAAAGTTTTAGGCAGGTGTGAAAAAATGCTGTAAAGTAAGAATGCTTTCAAAAATAGACATGTTAATAGATTATATTTATCAATTAACTAAATGCAAAGTGAGTGAACAGAAGAAAAATCTAAATCAAATCCATATTTGGTGTGACCACCCTTTGCCTTCAAAACAGCATCAATTCTTCTAGGTACACTTGCACAAAGTCAGGGATTTTGTAGGCATATAGTCAGGTGTATGATTAAACAATTATACCAAACAGGTGCTAATGATCATCAATTCAATATGTAGGTTGAAACACAATCATTAACTGAAACAGAAACAGCTGTGTAGGAGGAATAAAACTGGGTGAGGAACAGCCAAACTCAGCTAACAAGGTGAGGTTGCTGAAGACAGTTTACTGTCAAAAGTCATACACCATGGCAAGACTGAGCACAGCAACAAGACACAAAGGTAGTTATACTGCATCAGCAAGGTCTCTCCCAGGCAGAAATTTCAAGGCAGACAGGGGTTTCCAGATGTGCTGTCCAAGCTCTTTTTGAAGAAGCACAAAGAAGCAGGCAAGCGTTGAGGACCGTAAAGACTTGCAGTGGTCGGCCAAGGAAACTTACTGCAGCAGATGAAAGACACATCATGCTTACTTCCCTTCAATCGGAAGATGTCCAGCAGTGCCATCAGCTCCAGAACTGGCAGAAAACAGTGGGACCCTGGTACACCCATCTACTGTCAGGAGAAGTCTGGTCAGAAGTGGCCTTCATGGAAGACTTTATGGCCAAAAAGCCATACCTCTGGCGTGGAAACAAGGCCAAGCTGACTCAACTATGCGAAAACACAGGAACTGGGGTGCAGAAAAATTGGCAGCAGGTGCTCTGGACTGATGAGTCAAAATTTGAAATATTTGGCTGTAGCAGAAGGCAGTTTGTTCGCTCGAAGGGCTTGAGAGCTGTACACGAATGAGTGTCTGCAGGCAACAGTGAAGCATGGTGGAATTTCCTTGCAAGTTTGGGGCTGCATTTCTGCAAATGGAGTTGGGGATTTGGTCAGAATTAATGGTCTCCTCAATGCTGAGAAGTACAGGCAGATACTTATCCATCATGCAATACCATCAGGGAGGCATCTGATTGGCCCCAAATTTATTCTGCAGCATGACAATTAACCCCAAACATACAGCGAAAGTCATTAAGAACTATCTTCAAGCGTAAAGAAGAACAAGGAGTCCTGGAAGTGATGGTATGGCCCCCACAGAGCCCTGATCTCAACACATCATCGAGTCTGTCTGGGATTACATGAAGAGAGAAGCCACTGAGGCTGCCTAAATCCACAGAAGAACTGTGGTTAGTTCTCCAAGATGTTTGGGCCAACCTACCTGCCGAAGTTCCTTCAAAAAGCTGTGTGCAAGTGTACCTAGAAGAATTGATGCTGTTTTGAAGGCAAAGAGGTGGTCACACCAAATATTGATTTGATGTAGATTTTTCTTCTGTTCACTCACTTTGCATTTAGTTAATTGATAAATATAAACTATTAACATGTCTATTTTGGAAAACATTCTGTATTTTACAGCATTTTTCACACCTGCCTAAAACTTTGTACAGTATATATATATATATATATATATATATATATATATATATATATATATATATATATTGTGACAAACCAAGGGGCCGTGTTATAAATGGCAAGTATGTGAGGGTGGAACTGCTAACAGGGCTCTCACTGGATTGCGACCAGAGGGGGGACTACAATTTGCAAAATGGCCGCCCCAAAAAGACTACAAGCCCCAACAGCCAGAGCAATGTGCCGAGGCGTGGCAGCCACACCCACAACAGTCATGGGGTGTGGCTGGCCAATATAAAAAGGGTCAACACAGACCAGGAAGTGAGGAGAGAGAGGAGTAGAAGGTGGTGAGGCATTGGGGAGTGTGCTATTACCGTTTTGTGGATTTTACTGTGTATGACCTGGACCGACTGAGAACCCTACTGGCTGTGAACTTGATTTGTACGGAGAACCAGATTTGTGAACTGACCCTTGATATCCATGACCCTGTGGGCTGTGTGTCCAACACGGCACAAGGTAATAAACAATGCGAATGCACCAAGAGGTGCTGGAGGTCCAGCACACTACAAATCAGCTGATCAAAGAAGAGCATGAAAGAAGCACCCGTGAGTTGAGAGAAAGCATACAAGGGCTTGCTATACAAATGGGGCACAACCACCAACAACAAACCCCCAGAGACATGCAAATCAATTTTAAAAAAATGACAAAACAAGATGATGTGGAAGCATTTCTTGATACCTTTGAGAGGTCCGCAGAGAGAGAAAGGTGGCCAAAGGAAGAATGGGCGGGGCTACTAGCACCTTTTCTAGCAGGAGACGCTCAGAAAGCTTACTTTGACCTGGAGCTGAAAGACGACAGGACTACGACAACTTGAAGGAAGAGATCCTGACACGACTGGGAGTCACCGATGCCGTGAGAGCACACCTAACTGATCAGAGGACCCTTTCATGTCTCAGTATTATGGCAGATCTTTGCAAGTTGTTACACATAAAGCAGTTAAGAACTTCAGTCTATCATCCTCAGACAGACGGTCTGGTTGAACGGTTTAACCGCACCCTTAAGTCTATGCTCAGAAAAGTAATTGACAAAGATGGGAAAAACTGGGATTTCTTGCTGCCGTACTTAATGTTCGCTAATAGGGAGGTTCCCCAAGCGTCACTAGGGTTTTCACCATTTGAGTTAGTTTATGGTAGACACCCACGGGGGATCCTAGACATTGCACGGGAGACCTGGGAACAACAAGCCTCCCCTTTTCACAGCGTCATAGAACACGCCACGGCCATGCAGGATAGGATTTCCACAGTCACACCCATAGTTAGAGAACACATGAGGCAGGCACAGGAGCACCAGCGGTATACATACAACAGACAAGCAAAAAGTTAGGGTGTTTCAACCTGGGGATAAGGTGATGTTACTAGTTCCCACAGTAGAGTGTAAATTTTTGGCCAAATGGAAAGGGCCATACGAGATTATTGAAAAATAGGAGAGGTTAACTATCGGGTCCGACAGCCAGGACATCGGCCCCCAGAGCAAATTTATCATGTGAACCTTTTAAAGCATGGAGGAAAGGGAAGCACTGGTGGTCACTTACCCCATTACCCCACTAGGGAACCCAGCTGTGCATGTTTCACCAACACTTTCCCCAGCACAGGTACAGGAGTTCAAAAGGTTGGTGCACTATAATAAAGACGTCTTCTCCGGAGTACCAGGGCGAACACAAGTCACTGCACATGATATAATTTCCATACCAGGGAGGAAAGTGAGCATGAAACCCTATAGGGTGCCCGAGGCTCGACGAGCCGCAATCTGAGCCGAGACAGATAAAATGTTAGAGGCAGGGGTTATTGAAGAATCCCACAGTGAATGGTCTAGTCCCATAGTGATGGTCTCCAAACCAGACGGGTCGTGGAGATTCTGCAATGATTTTAGGAAAGTTAATGAAATCTCCAAGTTTGACACCTACCCCATACCCCGGGTGGATGAGCTGTTAGACAAGATTGGTAATGCCCGGTATATTTCTACTTTAGATCTATCAAAAGGGTACTGGCAGATCCCATTAACCCCAAGGGCCAAAGGAAAGACGGCGTTTTCCACCCCTGACGGTCTGTTCCAGTACACCGTCATGCCCTTTGGGTTGCATGGAGCCCCAGCCACCTTTCAGCGGCTAATGGATTGGGTTTTGAGACCTCACAGAGCATATGCAGCGGCTTACATTGATGATGTAGTCATCCACAGCACCGACTGGGAATCCCACCTACCACGGGTTCAGGCTGTGCTAGATGACCTGAGAAAGGCGGGGCTCATGGCAAACCCCGCAAAGTGTCACTTGGGTCTGGAGGAAACAAAATATTTGGGCTATGTAGTAGGCAGAGGAGTCATTAAGCCTCAGACCTCCAAGGTTGAGGCAATTAAAGATTGGCCAAGGCCAGTGAATAAAAAACAAGTGAGAGCCTTTTTAGGGTTGACAGGGTATTATCGGCGGTTTATCCCAGATTACGCCGCAGTAGCCACCCCACTCACTGATATGACCAAGGCAAGGGAGCCAACAGTGGTTGAATGGGACAAAAAAGCAACTAAAGCTTTTGAAGCCCTAAAAGAAGCCCTCTGCAGTAACCCAGTGCTGGTGGTCCCAGATTTTGAAAAAGAGTTCATTGTCCAGACAGACGCTTCCGAGGTCGGGTTGGGAGCTGTCCTCTCACAAGAGGTAGGGGGCATAGAAAATCCCATCCTGTTTCTAAGCAGAAAGTTGGAAAAAAACTATTCTGTAGTGGAAAAAGAGTGCTTAGCGTTACATCATCAATAAAGATGAGTGAGCCCATTTCAGAGGCAGCCATGCATGCCCATGCCATGACACTACCTCCACCATGCTTCACAGATGAGGTGGTTTGCTTTGGATCATCTGCAGTTCCTTTTTTTCTGCACACTTTTGCCTTCCCATCACTTTGATAAAGATTAATCTTCATCTCATCTGTCCATAAAACTCTACTGGCTCATCTCTGTACTTTTTAGCAAATTCTAATCCTGCCTTTCTGTTTTTGGTGCTGATCAGAGGTTTGCATCTTGCACTTTAGCCTTTGTAATTCTGCTGCCGAAGTCTTCTGCGAACAGTAGATTGTGACACTTTCACCCCAGCATTCTGGAGGTTGTTGGTGATCTCACTGACACTTATTTTTGGGTTGTTTTTCACAGCTCTGGTCATTTTTCTGTCATCAACTGCTGTTGTTTTCCTTGGCCGACCTGGTCGTTGCCGATTGCTGAAGACACCGGTGATTTCTTTCTTTTTCAGGACATTCCAAACTGTTGATTTGGCTAGGCCCAACTTTTGTGTTATGGTTCTAATTGAGTTCCTCTTTTCTTTTAGCATCCAAATCGCTTGCTTTTCTTTCAGACAGCTCCCTAGTCTTCATGTTGGATTATGCCTACTGACACCAAACGCAGACTCCAAAGGCAAAAGCAAAGGATAGAACTGAGACTACACACTCTTATGTGTGAACAATCAATGCAACAGGAAACACCTGATCAATTAGAAACACCTGTGAGCCAAATGTCCCAATACTTATGCTCACATAAAATGGGGGGATGGAACTCTGAAAGTGCTGTTATTCTTAGTTGGTAAAACATGTCTTGAAACAGCCAGAAATAAAAGGTGACATTCTGTACTTTTGCCTCATATTCATCTTTTAATCATATTTTCATAAGAAAGTTTACAAACGAGAGGAGGCCATTCAGCCCATCTTGCTCGTTTGGTTGTTAGTAGCTTATTGATCCCAGAATCTCATCAAGCAGCTTCTTGAAGGATCCCAGGGTGTCAGCTTCAACAACATTACTGGGGAGTCCTATTGCCTCCTATTTTCTGTTCTGAATGCTCCTTTATCTAATCTCCATTTGTGACCTCTGGTCCTTGTTTCTTTTTTCAGGTCAAAGAAGTCCCCTGGGTCGACATTGTCTATACCTTTTAGGATTTGGAATGCTTGAACTGAACACAATATTCTAGGTGAGGTCTTACTAATGCATTGTAAAGTTTTAACATTACTTCCCTTGCTTTAAATTCAACACTTCTCACAATATATACGAGCATCTTGTTGGCCTTTTTTATAGCTTCCCCACATTGTCTAGATGAAGACATTTCTGAGTCAACATAAACTCCTAGATCTTTTCATAGTTCCTTCTTCAATTTCAGTATCTACCATATGATATTTATAATGCACATTTTTATTGCCTGCATGCAATACTTTACACTTTTCTCTATTAAATTTCATTTGCCACGTGTCTGCCCAGTTCTGAATGCTGTTTATATCATTTTGAATGACCTTTGCTGCTGCATCAGTGTTTGCCACTCGTCCTATTTTTGTGTCGTCTGCAAATTTAACAAGTTTGCTTACTATAACAGAATCTAAATCGTTAATATAGATTAGGACTAGCAGAGGACCTAATACTGATCCCTGTGGTACACCACTGGTTACCTCACTCCATTTTGAGGTTTCTCCTCTAATCAGTACTTTCTGTTTTCTACATGTTAACCACTCCTAATCCATGTGCATGCATTTCCTTGAATCCCTACTGCGTTCAGTTTGAGAATTAATCTTTATGCGGGACTTTGTCAAAAGCTTTCTGGAAATCTAAATAAACCATGTCGTATGCTTTGCAATTATCCATTTTCAATGTTGCATCCTCAAAAAAGTCAAGTAGGTTAGTTAGACACGATCTCCCTTTCCTAAAACCATGCTGACTGTCTCCCAGGATATTGTTACCATATAGGTAATTTTCTATTTGGGATCTTATTTTAGTTTCCATAAGTTTACATATAATATAGAAGTCAGGCTTATTGGTCTGTAGTTACCTGGTTCTGTTTTGTCTCCCTTTTTGTGGATTGGTATTACGTTTGCAATTTTCCAGTCTGTCGGTACAACCCCTGTGTCAAGAGACTGTTGCATGATCTTGGGTAGCGGTTTGTAAATAACTTCTTTCATTTCTTTTCATCCTCCAAAGTACTATTCGGAGGATCTCATCCGGCCCAGGGGATTTGTTTATTTTAAGAGCTCCTAGTCCCTTTAACACTTCTGCCTCTATTATGCTAAAGTTATTTAAAACTGGATAGGAACAGGTCGACATGTGGGGCATGTTGTCCGTGTCCTCCTTTGTAAAAACCTGTGAAAAGTAATCATTTAATATATTTGCTATTTTTTCTTCATCTATGATTTTGCCATTTGTGTCTCTTAGACATTTAACCTCCTCTTTGAATGTTCTCTTGCTGTTATAATATTGGAAAAGCATTTTGGAATTGGTTTTAGCCCCCATTAGCAATATTGATTTCTATCGCTCTCTTGGCCTTTCTAACTTCCTTTTGACTTGTGTTTGCAGTTCCAAGTACTCTTTCTGTGTACTTTGTTTTTGGTCCCTTTTAAACACTCTGTAAAGTGCCTTTTTCACTGAATTTTTTTTTTTGATCTATTAAACCATTTTGGCCATTTTGTTTTAGGTTTAGATTTGTCTACTTTTGGGATGTAATTGTTTTGCCTCTAGTACTACATTTTTAAAAACAGCCATACTTTTTCTGTGGATGTTTTCTCTATTTTACTCCAATCTACTTCTGTTAGTCTCTGTTTCATACCTTCATAGTTTGCTTTTCTAAAATTGTAAACCTTAGCTTTAGTCATTACTTTTGGGGTTTTCATATTGCTTGAGTGTACAGCAATGTGGTGTGTCCCGCTCTATGTATTATTATTTGTATTTTTATTTGCGGCGCGGGTAAAAGCGCCGGCGTCTTTATTACTTATTATTTAAAAACCTCGTGAGGATGCATGACTGATCAGCTACTGATTATTTAACTAGCTGACAGTCATGCATCCTTACCAAACGCGTGCAGACTCTGGCCGAGGGGTAATAAGATAATTAACAACTAGTTAACCCCTCGGCCAGAGTATAAGAACCAGCAGTTGTCCGTTCTGGAGGTGGAGTGGACGGAGGAGAGTACGGGGAGAGAGCGAGACCGAGACCGAGAGCGAGGAAACATAACATTTAAAAACGACTGCTAAACAGGGTTTGTTTATTCGTTTGGCCCTTGTGCCCTTTGGTTTGTGTTTTGTTTAAATCTTTTGTTTTGTTTATTTGTTTATTAAAACGCTGAGTGCCATAGCATTCAGCTTCACCCGCCCATCCATTGTTTTGATTCAGTTACTTCCTGGTCCGTGACGTCATCAATCTCACCACTGCGAGCCAGCCTGCCACAAGCAAAAATAGCAATTTTGACTTCACTGTCCCAATACTTACACGCACACAACGATGGTAGCTACAGTATAGCAGGGAGAGGATCAGGAGGTTATACATGTACAACGATGGTAGCTACAGTATAGCAGGGAGAGGATCAGGAGGTTATACATGTACAACGATGGTAGCTACAGTATAGCAGGGAGAGGATCAGGAGGTTATACATGTACAACGATGGTAGCTACAGTATAGCAGGGAGAGGATCAGGAGGTTATACATGTACAACGATGGTAGCTACAGTATAGCAGGGAGAGGATCAGGAGGTTATACATGTTAATTATTACATTATTATTATTATTACATCTCTCTCAAGATGTTTGTTTTCTTTGTTGTCAGAATTTTCATCTTTCAAAAATAATTTAAGACTGCAGTTAAACAATTTAAAAATATGCACCATTCTGCTTTAAATAGGAGTGAAACAGTGGAGCATTTCTGAATGTTATTTTTATTTAGTTGGTTCCTAGGTGGTATCCTTTGTTTTACTGTAAGTGTTAAAGTTTACTGTCTGGAAATGTGGGAGCCCTAATGCAATGACGCGCTTTGAAGAACGACAGCTCACATCCTTCTGAATCACACTGTGGATGAATACGTTTTCCAGAATGTTTTCCCAAGTGAATTCAATCTGTTTCCTCACATTCTTTTACAGGAAGCCCTAACATAATGAGCTCAGAATCACACCCACTTTTCCAGCACAGTAAGAGCAGCACAGACTGGGTTAAGCCTGCTCCCTGAGAACATGTACATGGAAAGGATGGATCTGCGGGCCAGCGTTCTCTTGTGGATCATCTGTTTTAACGTTTCCAGAGGTAGGGTTCATTTCTTTATCTCATCCTCCTTATAAAGCAGCGTGCTGTGGGCTTGCAACTCTAAGACCACCCCGAGGTTGGTGTACCAAAGTGATCATGGAAAAAGAGATAATGGAAAAAAGGTTTTATTCTGAATTCTCTCTATCGGATGTAAATTGTTTCCTGTTTTCAAGCGGTATAAACCGTAACATGTCACATTTATTGTGAAAAACAGCCATTAAAGTTCATTAAACTACTGAAGCAAATGTAAATCTTACTGAGCTGGTATGAATTCTGAGCTACAACTGAAATGCTGAAGATGGAGACTCTGTCCGAGAGTCTCTATTTACCCTACTATAAATAACCAGTGCTAAAGTGCGCCCTGAGAAGGTGTCATCACATTTATAAATATAATTGTACCTTCATGGGGGGTAACAACACATACATAGAGTACCTGACGCTTTGTTTTTTATCTTCTTTTCCCTTGTACATAACTTTGAAATGAACCACAGCATAGTGGAACACGCTAGGCTTGTAGTAGAACACGCTAGGCTTGTAGTGGAACACGCTAGGCTTGTAGTAGAACACGCTAGGCTTGTAGTAGAATATGCTGGGCTTGTAGTAGAACATGCTGGGCGTGTAGTAGAACATGCTGGGCGTGTAGTAGAACATGCTGGGCGTGTAGTAGAACATGCTGGGCGTGTAGTAGAACATGCTGGGCGTGTAGTAGAACATGCTGGGCGTGTAGTAGAACATGCTGGGCGTGTGGTAGAACATGCTAGGCGTGTAGTAGAGCTTGTTGTCATTGACATTGTCTTTAAATCAGCGTCTTCAGGAAATCCTCTGCAGTCTGACCATGTTGAGAGTCATTTCCTGGATGTTACAGCGCAGTCACGGTATAAACTCAGGCCTGTGTGAAAAGGTTTGCATTGTAGTGTGTAAGTGTAAAGGCCAGTGCAGCGGGGCAGAGGCCCTGCACATGTAATAGCTGACCCTGCACATAAATGTGTTGTGTAGTTATTGTAAACTTTGCTGTGTTTGTGTTGAACTGTAGGGATCCTGCGGTGCTGTATTGTAGATATGAGGCTCTGAATCGGTGTGTACAGTATAGCTGTACAGTAGATATGAGGCTCTGAATCGTGGTGTGTACAGTATAGCTGTACAGTAGATATGAGGCTCTGAATCAGTGTGTACAGTATAGCTGTACAGTGGATATGAGGCTCTGAATCAGTGTGTACAGTATAGCTGTACAGTAGATATGAGGCTCTGAATCAGTGTGTACAGTATAGCTGTACAGTAGATATGAGGCTCTGAATCGTGGTGTGTACAGTATAGCTGTACAGTAGATATGAGGCTCTGAATCGGGTGTACAGTATAGCTGTACAGTAGATATGAGGCTCTGAATCGTGGTGTGTACAGTATAGCTGTACAGTAGATATGAGGCTCTGAATGGGTGTGTACAGTATAGCTGTACAGTAGATATGAGGCTCTGAATCAGTGTGTACAGTATAGCTGTACAGTAGATATGAGGCTCTGAATCGTGGTGTGTACAGTATAGCTGTACAGTAGGATATGAGGCTCTGAATCAGTGTGTACAGTATAGCTGTACAGTGGATATGAGGCTCTGAATCAGTGTGTACAGTATAGCTGTACAGTAGATATGAGGCTCTGAATCGGAGTGTACAGTATAGCTGTACAGTAGATATGAGGCTCTGAATCGGAGTGTACAGTATAGCTGTACAGTGGATATGAGGCTCTGAATCGGAGTGTACAGTATAGCTGTACAGTGGATATGAGGCTCTGAATCGTGGTGTGTACAGTATAGCTGTACAGTAGATATGAGGCTCTGAATCGGAGTGTACAGTATAGCGGTACAGTAGATATGAGGCTCTGAATCGTGGTGTGTACAGTATAGCTGTACAGTGGATATGAGGCTCTGAATCAGTGTGTACAGTATAGCTGTACAGTAGGTATGAGGCCCTGAATCGGTGTGTACAGTATAGCTGTACAGTGGATATGAGGCTCTGAATCAGTGTCTACAGTATAGCTGTACAGTAGATATGAGGCTCTGAATCGTGGTGTGTACAGTATAGCTGTACAGTGGATATGAGGCTCTGAATCAGTGTGTACAGTATAGCTGTACAGTGGATATGAGGCTTTGAATCGTGGTGTGTACAGTATAGCTGTACAGTGGATATGAGGCTTTGAATCGTGGTGTGTACAGTATAGCTGTACAGTGGATATGAGGCTCTGAATCGGTGTGTTCAGTATAGCTGTACAGTAGATATGAGGCTCTGAATCGTGGTGTGTACAGTATAGCTGTACAGTAGATATGAGGCTCTGAATATTGTTATGTACAGTATAGCAGTATAGTTTAGAGCAGGTGTCAACTGATATTTTCAAAATTGGCTTTACTGTGGACCCTAATAAATGTAAAATAAGCAGTTACTTTTCATTTGTTTTCAGGTATAACTTTCAACACTACAGCTACCACGGATACAAAGAGTGTGGCGACTCCAAGTCCAACCCCATTAGCAGCATCTACAGCAGGTGCAAGCATCACCCATGAAGAACACCTGGGATCACACTATTCCAGTTGTGTATTAATGCATGCCTTTTACCTGGGTTTGAATCTGTCTCAAATAAGTATCTTCTTATACCTATTGTCTTATCTATCTATTTACATATCTAAATGTGTCTGTTTTAGTCTGTCTGTCTGTACTTACTTTTCAAACCATATTCATGACTTTATTTATATACAGCCAAGGCAGAAACATCAACACAGACAACAGACAAGGCTACATCGTGTCCCTCCACTTGACTGTACCCCCACTCTACCAACAGCAGCTCTGTCAGTGCCTTCCTCAACCACAATAGGTAAGCTTTCACTTACTTGGATCATCTGAAGATTTTTCAGACTTGATTCAATGATTAAAACACTATATTAAAGGGTTGACTGACATAGCACAACTTGTTTAGATACGAACTTGAAGATTCAGGGTGTTCAATTATTTAAGACCATCATCCTTTAAGGTTGACCAAAGGAGCGTGGTAGTCTCAAATTACCTGGGAAATCCAATACTTTAAAAGTTATACAGTATATAATGAAGGTGTATCAATAACGATATACAATAACTCTGGTAAATTAAAAACAGTTTATTGAATACTGAATAGCTGGATGAATAAAGAAGTGATTCAGTTCACAAAGTTACAGAATAGCTAGATGAATAAAGAAGTGATTCAGTTCACAAAGTTACAGAATAGCTAGATGAATAAAGAAGTGATTCAGTTCACAAAGTTGCGGAATGGCATCTCTCAGTGACAATAATGAGAGGGTTAAATCAGCAGTCCATCAGTTTAACACCTTAGAGCTCCCAGTCTTTGGTAATGTCACGTGAACCCGTTTATACTCATCAAACCAGTTCATTACAAGTTGTTTGAGGATCGGGTCCTGGAACAGTGCTGAGGTTTTCTGTGCCTCTCTTTATCTCAAGCTGGAGTCTGTGAGATTGTTACTGTATTCAAGGTCTCAGGCTAGCAGTTTGAACACAGTTGCTCTAAGATGGATCAGAAGTGATGGCATGCAAAAGGCAGAGAAAGTTTTGTCGGTTCCTGTCTAGTTTCACTTGTCCACTTGTCTTTGTAGAGCAAACGTCTTCTCTTGAGAGTACAGAAAGGTTCTGCTCAGATATTCAACTTTGCAGCCCTTTAACCTGATAATTCCTCACAGTTACAAACACTGTCCATTTATTTTAATGATAACCTTTAGGTGGGGTTCAGGGGACAGGAGGTAGGGCTCCACCTTCTTTCTCAGTTCATGCCAAATTGAATTGCCAATCATATATAAACCCTGTCTAGTTTCACTACCCATTCTGTGTCTGTGTGTGCGTTTTCTACCTGTATACTAACTCAGTAAAACTCGTACCACTGTTTGAATTTTGGTTCTAAATTAAATTCAAGATGTTAACCCCTTGCGGTCCTATGTCGGACCTGGTCTGACATTGCAATTTTTCCTTTCCAGTCCAATGTCGGACCCTGTCCGACATCATCAAAAGACATAAAAACAGGTCTCTAGTCATTTTTTCGCTGGAAAAAGCCGAGAAAACCATTCATGGCTGAGTGAGACCGATAGAGCAGAGAGAAGCTGAAAAAGGGCATATCTCATGAATACAGATAGCCCGACACCACATAGATAACACGGACATAAACAAACAAGATAGCTGCTTCTGCATCCAGCTCAAAGAATATCACAGACATTTGCAGAGCTTTTTAGATGTTATAGTAATAAAATAAAGACTTGGATCGCATTATTGAGGAGTTTGGTGATAAAACGAGTGATCAGGAGATGATTTATCGGTATGCACTACTATGTAGAGGTATGTGAAAAATACAGCGAACAAGGGGTGGGGCGGGGCTGGAGATGCAGTACTGAGTGTCCTGTTGATATGCAGTGCCTTTTAGACCTGTTTTACTGTGAAAAATACTTTTAAACAGCGTCTAAAATAAACTGCGCCGTGTAAAATAAACTGGACCTGACGCGCCTGAGACACGCTGAATAAATGGACCACTAAGGGTTAAACTTACGCATTATTCCTTCTCATCGGAGTCAGAAGGCTTGGAAGAAGTCAGTATTC
>JAGXEW010001324.1:0-22911 GCA_030684275.1 Acipenser oxyrinchus oxyrinchus | reverse complement strand
GGTGGTATGGCTGACTTACAATTTTAGATAGTTTTGGTTTATATTTAATTTAACAATTCCTGCTTTGAAACTTCATGTTGTATTTGATTATTTTTGTATAATTTGTTATATTGTTATTCAAACATAAACTAAACAGAAACCAAAACTATCTAAAATAGTAATCCAGCTGTACCACCTTAAATAAGTCATGCCAGTAGACAAATGTCCTGAAAGTTTCCCCGCATGTAAACCAAGTCATTGTTTCATGGGGCTTCATCACCAGGCTGGATTCAGAACTTCCACCCTGAGACTGCTGATAGTTCACACATTACCCTTGCTTGTAGAACAGCAGGCTTGATAGAGAAATAAAATAACAATAACAACATGATGATGTGAGCAGCAGGCACCTGGCTCCAGCTGGTATCCTTCGTTGTGGAAACTGCCCTCCAGCTGCACACAGGGAAGAGTCTGCAGAGCGGGGAAAACAAATATCACAATGGATTCCAGCATCGCTGTTCATTAATGGAGTGGGCACATTCAAGTGTACCATTCGAGGCTTGTGGTTTATTGGGAAATCTGTCCTGAGTGAAATAAAAGCTGTATAGCATAACCTATTGTTCAGTATCCTCTTTATACAAATCTATACATACAACATGTAAATATGGTACTTAAAATATTAACATAACACTACTTGTTAATTACTACCTGTCAAAATGTAACTTCTAAAAACAAAATCCATTTCATAAACAACAATCAATAATTTGACTATAAAGGTAACTAGCCTTGGGCTGCATTCTTATCCAATGTATGCTGATGTTTGAAAACGTGGCAGGAAATATTACCCCACTTCCCTGCTCACTGAGTGAACACTCCATGCCAGCCAAAGAAAGAAAGGAATGAATTATTTCATAGCAGCTAGCCTATATATATATATATATATATATATATATATATATATATATATATATATATATATATGTGACAGACTGGGGTGATCTGTCACGGTTCTTTCGGTCTTGAACACAGTCTTTCGGAACCAAGCGCACTGAACAACCGTATTTTGTTGTAAACAGGACGGTGCCTGTATGTTTATTTTCTTATTATGGTGTTCTCTTTATCCAGAGTCACACAAATCAAATATCAACAACATAAACAAAATAAACCAAACAAAACCTAGCTCCTTATTAAGAGCACTAACTACACCTTTTAATTGTCTTTTAACTACCCCTTTTATAAGTCAGACAGCTAAGCTGTTTACTGACCAAACAGAACACTTTAACTAGGCAGCAATTGTTTTCCCCTAGGTAGAACACCAACCTTTAATCTGTTTCCCGCACGTATAGGTCTCTCTGTATGTCATACCCTTTGCACATCCTCGCGTTTGAAAAAACCTATGCTCTTTTATGGCTGCCTAATTGGAGCCAGGTGAAAACCCTTGTCTCAAAATGGTCGCCCCTGTGGAGCTCTGGGAATTGTAGTCTTTCTGACATTGGCAGTCAAAGACTACAACTTACTTTTGTAACCCAAATTCAATGGAGAGGATACAGGCTTCTCTTCACTCTTGGACCAATGTACACACCATCCACCACTTTCCCATATATCTTATAGTTCACTTTGTCACACATCCTCCCTCCAGCTCAGACCTACTGGGACGAGCGACCTTGGTGAACAAACAGTGAACGCGTGATAACCCATCCGCATTGCCTTGCAAAAGGCCAGCCCTGTGTTCAATTGTAAAATTGAATGCCTGTAGGCTTAAAACCACCTGGTTACCCTAGCATTTTTCTCTTTATTGTTCTTCATCCAAGTTAAGGGAGCATGGTCAGTAATTAGTTTAAAACGTCTGCCCAGTAAGTAATATTTAAGTGCTTCCAATGCCCATTTAATTGCAAGACATTCTTTTTCCACTATAGCGTAGTTCTTCTCTTGTGGAGAGAGTTTCCTACTTAAAACATTACAGGGTGCTCCTCACCCTGGACCTGTTGGGAAAGCACTGCCCCTATCCCTACTTCAGAAGCATCTGTCTGTACCATGAATTCTTTATCAAAATTTGGCGTAACTAAAACTGGCTGTGTGCACAGAGCCGCTTTCAACCTCTGAAAGGCAGCCTCCGCTTCTGCATTCCATTTTACCATTAGGTTTTTCCCACCTTTGGTAAGATCAGTGAGGGGTGCGGCTATTGAAGCAAAGTCAGGAATGAACCTCCTGTAGTAACCAGTTAGTCCTAAGAATGCCCTAACCTGTTTTTTCCCAACTGGCCGTGGCCATTTTTCTATTGCCTCCAGTTTATCAATTTGTGGTTTTACAACGCCTCTTCCTACATTAAACCCCAAATATTTTGCTTCCTCCAGCCCTATTGTGCACTTAGTGGGGTTAGCAGTCAAACCAGTGCTTTTATAGAATTAAGTACTGCTTGTACTCTCACCAAATGGGTGTCCCAGTCACTACTGTATATGACCACATCATCTAAATACGCTGCTGCATATTCCTGATGTGGCCTTAAGACCCTATCCATCATGCGCTGAAATGTAGCAGGAGCCCCATGCAAACCAAAAGGCAGTACTGTGTACTGGAATAAGCCCTCGGGTGTGGAAAATGCTGTCTTTTCTTTGGCTTCGCTAGTTAGAGGGACCTGCCAATACCCTTTGGTTAGGTCGATGGTTGTTAAATAACGAGCTGGTCCCAATCTCTCAATCAACTCATCAACTCTAGGCATTGGGTAAGCATCAAATTTGGACACTTCATTCAGCTTCCTATAATCATTACAAAAGCGAAGTGTCCCATCAGGTTTTGGAACTAGCACTATAGGTGAGGACCATTCACTATGTGATTCCTCAATCACCCCAAGCTTAAGCATTTTCTTTACTTCCACTTTAATGGCTTCCCTTCTTGCCTCAGGTATTCTGTAAGGTTTTACTTTTATTTTCTCTCCTGGTTTGGTCAATATTTTGTGGTGTACGATGTTGGTTCTGCCAGGTATGGCGGAGAACACATCCCTATTTCTTCCTACAAAATCTCGTACCTCCTGCTTCTGGGCCTCCGATAAAGTATCTGCTATTTTAACCTGTGGCTCAGACTGAACTTCTTTAGATTCTACTGAATGCATTATCGTTCATAGCCAATAGACCTTCCCTGTCTCTCCATGCTTTTAAGAGGTTGACATGGTATATTTGCTCCACCTTTCTTCTCCCGGTTGTCTCACTTTGTAATTTACCTCACCAACCTTTTCTATGATCTCATATGGGCCATGCCAGGTAGCCAAAAATTTACTCTCTACGGTCGGAACTAATACCAGAACCCTGTCTCCGGCTGAAAAACCCTGACCCTTGCCTGTCGGTTATAACTGTGCTTCTGCTGGGCTTGAGCCTGCCGCATATGCTCCTTCACAATGGGTATTACAGCAGCTATTCGGTCCTGCATCTGAGAGACATGTTCAATAATGCTACGATACGGGGTGGGTTCTTGCTCCCAGACCTCTTTCGCTATGTCCAGAAGGCCCCGGGGATGTCTGCCATATAAAAGCTCAAAAGGTGAAAATCCTGTAGAGGCTTGGGGCACTTCTCGTACAGCGAACATTAAGTAAGGCAGCAAGAAATCCCAGTTTTTACCATCCCTATCAATTACCTTCCGTAGCATTGATTTAAGGGTCTTGTTGAAGCGTTCCACTAACCCATCCGTTTGGGGATGGTAGACAGAGGTTCTCAGGTGTCTAATTTTCAGTAATTTACACAGTTCCTTAGTAACCCGAGACATGAAAGGAGTGCCCTGGTCCGTAAGTATCTCTTTTGGGATTCCTACCCTGCTGAACACCACCAACAACTCCTTGGCAATAACTTTAGCTGAAGTATTACGGAGGGGAATAGCCTCCGGATATCTCGTAGCATAATCTAGGATAACCAGAATATGCTGATGTCCGCTGGGCTGACTTGCTTAGGGGCCTACTAAATCCATGGCTATACGTTCAAACGGAGTCTCTATTATTGGCAGTGGCACCAGTGGGCTGCGAAATGTTTTAAAAGGGGCCGTGCGCTGGCATTCAGGGCAGGAGGTACAGTGTCGGGCTATATCAGCATGTATCCCAAGCCAGTAAAACCTGCGAACGATACGTTCTGTGGTTTTCTCCACCCCTAAATGCCCCCTAGGGGATGTCCATGGGCTAAATCTAGTACCACCCTTCTGAACTTCTGGGGCACAATTAGCTGCTCCACGATCTCTTCCCCCTTCTTATCTACACGATATAACAAATCATTCTGCATAGAAAAATGAGGATAGGTGAGAGGGATCTCAGGATTTGTTTGAACCTCATTTACCACCATTATATTCTCCCTGACAGAAACTAAAGTGGGATCGTGTAATTGGGCGGTCCCGAAATTTTCTGTATTTGTTCCCAAATCGAGTAAGTTTTGTTCTGGGTCTGGGAGCTTACCAGAGAGGCTAGGACCCTCGTGATCCACTTCCTCTCCTATCATTACGTCCATTGGGAACTCTGGTTTACACTCTGTAACAATGTCACTCTCTAACACTGGAAGTAAGGGTTCTGGGCAGTTACTCTGTGGCTCTCTTCCTGCCACCTCAGTTTTATCGGGCATATCCAATGCACCCTGGTTCTCCCATAGTTTAGTAAAACTGGGGAAGTCCCGACCCAATATTACTTGATACGGCAACATTGGTACTACTCCCACTCGATAGTTAAGCGACCCAGCACTCGTTGTAATGCATATAATTGCCGTTGGGTAGTGGCACATATCCCGTGTATGCAAGTAATATTAAGGTCCTGGTCCTTATCTAATTTATGCGGGTCCACTAATTGCGCTGGACACCAGAGTTACCATGCTTCCTGAATCAAGTAATGCTTTACCCTTAATTCCCTCTACAACCACTGGGCACATGTGTTTCTCCCCTTTGAGTTCCTTGTTGCTACAGAAACTATAGTACAGGTATATAGAGAGCTGTTATTAGGTTGTTCCCCATGTTACACTGCATCGGCTCCTCATTTCCAGGACAGTTGGCCGCTATATGACCATATTCAGCACACCTAAAGCACCTTAAGGGCCTACTAAATGACTGCACTTTAAACCTTTCAATTCCCTTTTGTTTAAGCCCCGGTCATGTTTACCCTCAGATACCCCACTATCAAAATGTCCCTTCGCAGACCTAGTCTGCTCTTCGGTTCCCTTTCCCCAGGAACAGTCTTACCAGTTCCGCTGTAGTTCCGGGTTTTCGGATCGGGAACGTTCCGTCCAGTGGGTTGAAGTAGCGCTCCTGCCGCAATGTAGCGCTCGACCAGCGCAACTAGCTGATCTCCGTTAGATGGGTCTCCTGACCAACCCACTTGCGCAGACCTGGTGGCAATCCTCGTAGGTACCTATCCATCACAACTCGCTCCACTATCTGGCCGTTGGTTAAAGCCTCAGGTTGGAGCCATTTCCTGGCTAGATGAATGAGGTCGAACATTTGGGACCTGGGTGCTTTATCCTCCCGGTACTTCCAGCCATGGAAGTTTTGAGCCCGAACCGCCGTAGTGACGCCAAGTCGGGCAAGGATCTCTGCCTTTAGTTTGCCGTAGTCGGCAGCCTCATCTCGTTCCAGGTCAAAATACGCTTTTTGGGCATCCCCAGCAAGAAAAGGAGCGACCAGTCCAGCCCACTGGTCAGTGGGCCACTTCTCTCTTTCAGCGGTGCGTTCAAAAGTTTTCAAATAAGCCTCAACATCATCATTACCAGTCATTTTCTGTAACCAATGACTAGCACGTATGGGTTGAGGGCTAGGCAAAACCCTGTTGGCCAACTCATTGATTCGTTCTGCCAAGGTCTGTATGTCCTTTTGCAGAGTCAAACTGGCTCTCAGCTGTTCCTCTCGCAGTAACTGATTGGTGTCCTGTTGGATCCGGTTGGTCTCCTGTTGGACTCGTGTTGCTTCTTGTTGTGCTGCCTGTTGGACCCGTGTCGCTTCTTGTTGCGCTGAAGCGACCTGTAAGAGCCCCTGCACTACTGTCTCCATGGTTGCAAGCTGTTATGTTCCGCTTCACAGACTTTATTTATTTTTTAATTTTCTAGTGTGCCCGCATTCTCCACCACATGTGACAGACTGGGGTGATCTGTCACGGTTCTTTCGGGTCTTGAACACAGTCTTTCGGAACCAAGCGCACTGAACAACCGTATTTTGTTGTAAACAGGACGGTGCCTGTATGTTTATTTTCTTATTATGGTGTTCTCTTTATCCAGAGTCACACAAATCAAATATCAACAACATAAACAAAATAAACCAAACAAAACCTAGCTCCTTATTAAGAGCACTAACTACACCTTTTAATTGTCTTTTAACTACCCCTTTTATAAGTCAGACAGCTAAGCTGTTTACTGACCAAACAGAACACTTTAACTAGGCAGCAATTGTTTTCCCTAGGTAGAACACCAACCTTTAATCTGTTTCCCGACGTATAGGTCTCTCTGTATGTCATACCCTTTGCACATCCTCGCGTTTGAAAAACCTATGCTCTTTTATGGCTGCCTAATTGGAGCCAGGTGAAAACCCTTGTCTCAAAATGGTCGCCCCTGTGGAGCTCTGGGAATTGTAGTCTTTCTGACATTGGCAGTCAAAGACTACAACTTACTTTTGTAACCCAAATTCAATGGAGAGGATACAGGCTTCTCTTCACTCTTGGACCAATGTACACACCATCCACCACTTTCCCATATATCTTATAGTTCACTTTGTCACAATATATATATATATATATATATATATATATATATATATATATATATATATATATATATATATATATATATATATATATTAGTTTACATAATGTGACAGTAGGTATGTAAGTCTCTAGATGAAAAGAGCTCTGGCCCTTGGGATAGAGCATACCAAAGATACTCTATGCCAGTAGTACTGATTGTGTAGACTCCTATTGTATTAAGTGCCGTTCTACACTTGTGTGGAATGTTAGCAAAAAGTTTAACTAAGAGCAAGTACAAAATACAGGATATTATTCAATTTAGGGACAGTTCAAGTAAGGGCAGATAATAATACGGCGGTAGTTACATCAGGGTTAGTTATGAGTGCAGTGAAAACAGGCACAAAGTAAGGTAGATATATTTCACAGTAAAGACAAATTGAAGTGCAGGATTAAAAACAGATATAACAAGGAGCAATAGTGGGGAGCAGCAAGGTCAGGAGCAGATACGATAAAGCCAGTTAAAGCGCATTTAAGGCAGGGTGTCACATTGTCCAGAAGGTTAGAGTTGAGGTTTTACAAGTGCTGTCTGAATAGGAGTGTCTTGATGATTAGTTTCCTGGCATCAGGGATCCCTTACTGTATCCATGCATTGTCAATCTGAGTAGAGTGCTGTGTGCTCTGTGAACACACCCCGTCACTGTGAATCTACTCTTCCACTCACCGCTAGAATCTCACCCGGGACATCCTGACTGCAACACATACTATTATTGATTATTCATTTCTAAGCAGACGCCCTTATCCAGGGTGACTTACATTTGTTACAATTATATCACATTATGTTTTACATACAATTCACCATTTATACAGCTGGGTTTTACTGGAGCGATCTAGGTAAAGTACCTTGCTCAAGGGTACAGCAGCAGTGTCTCCCAACTGGGATTGAAGAGTCCAGAGCCCTAACCACTACTCCACACTGCTGCCCAGTAAATAACAAAAATAAATTAATCCACAGAGTTCCATTCCATTCCCTTAATCATTTATACATGCAGTCTCATTCCTGGGGATGCCTGCTGCCATGCACAAAGGGATTAGATATTTGCCAAGGTTTCTTCTATAAAAGTTGTATAATAAACTATATAGCAGGGGTCTCCAACCCTGGTCCTGGAGAGCCCCTATCCATCACAGGGCACCACACACACACTCACACAGAGGTGCGATTTAGAGTGAACAGCATGTCTTTGGACTGTGGGAGGAAACCGAGGTACCTGGAGAAAACCCACGTGAACACGGGGAGAGAACATGCAAACTCCAAACAGACAGACCCCTAGGCTGGAATTGAACCCAGTACCCTGGCGCTGTGAAGCAGGAACACTAACCACCACGCCACCGTGCAGCCCCCATGTGTTCCAGTATTTTGAAATTGGTGATTTAGGGTGACCTACAAAACGTACTGGATAGGGGCTCTTCATGACCAGGATTGGAGACCACTGCTATATAGCATAGGAGTGTCTTTGCATGAGCTTTGGGTGGGCAACTCCAGAGGGGCCGTCACATTGGCCCTGACATCGCCCTGCAGTGACCCCTGCTGGCCAGGAACTCAAGAGCAGAGGTCAGTGAGGCGGCTCCCCGACATCCACTCTCAAGTTCCTTAGTGAATAAGGGAGCTGGCTTGGCTGGTGGAATCGGAGGACACCCACAGAAACACAATTGGGAAGAAAATTGAGGGATAAAAAAAACTAAAAATAATCAGGCACTCAATATTTAAAAAATAGCACCAGCAATTCAATAGTGTAATTTATAGTGGTAGTTGTGTGAAACCAATTAGACACTCACCTTTCATGCAACTTCTACCTGCAGCTCTTCATTGGACTGTAAAACAGACAGGACATCTACATTAGAGGGGCACTGGCTATTCTGTAAACATAAAGGAAGACATGCTTATTGTATGAATGTACATTCAAGCATACTGGTATACTGATATACTGCTAATCATTGGTCTTTCTTATTAATACAATGAATGCACCTGTTTTTGGGAGCACAGCAGTTGCTGTATCCGGAGATAGCCTTTTATTGAAGACGTGATCGTTGTTTTGTTTTTGTAATGTAAACTACTCAGCCTGGCCAGGCCGTACCTCTTCTTTAAGAGTAAAGGTGCACTTCTCAGATTGTCCTGGAGTCCACCCTCCCACGTCACACAGAACAGAGGCGTGGCAGTCATCTTTGAGGGCATCTTCGTCACACAGGCTGAGCTCCAGCACATTCTAATGGGAGGAGAGGATGAGGATGCTTTGTTTCCTTCAGTACAAACACAGTGAAGTGTAATAAAGCACAGTGGAAGCATATTGGAAAGCATAGGTAAGCACCGGAATGAATAGCAAGGCACAGTAAGGTATATTATTGAACATGGAAAAACACAGCAAACTATAGTACATGCAGAACATAACCAAGGGAAAAGTACACATGTATATTGGTGCTACATAGACTTAAAATAAAATAGTGCAAGTATGTCATAATATAATGACAGTTATCTCATAACAACGAAAGTAAAACTACTTGAAAGATACTTGCAGTATCTCAAAATAACAACATAATTATCTCATGAAAACGGAAGCCTTTACTTCTGTTTTTGTGAGATAACTGTGTCATTATTTCAAGAAATACATATTAAAGTCTATATTACAATTGTTTTGAAGACCTTGTCTCAGTGCTGCAACTCAAGCACATGTGTCCTCTGAAGCGAGTTCTGTCACCCGACCTCCTTTTTTCAAACGGCAAGCCAACAGTGAAGTCAACCAGAGCTATTGTGTCGGAGGAAACGCAGTTCTGCAGACAACTCAGCTAACTCGCAGGCGCCCGGCCACCACAGGAGTCGCTAGAGCGCGTTGAGGCAAGGATTACCCAGCCGACTCAAACCCTCCCTACCCGAGCCCGCTTGGATAATTGTGCACCGCCCCAGGGAACTCCCCACAGTTGTTTTTAAGCTATATTTCAGTCCTCAACCGCAAGAGGCTGAGAGCCACCTCACGAAACAATCACCCCACTGTGTTATATTAATCATCTCAATTAGGCATTCTATTACTACAAAGTATGTGCATTGACAGGTTGATTAACAGAGCGGACGTAGTATTAACAGATGTAGTTGAATAAAATGCGGTTTCCTTTTGCATTGATCTGGTTTATAGACAGTTTTTCAGAAACAGAAAGTTTTAACAGTTTGTTTATTGTGTCAACTGTGCTGTGCTCCTCTTGTGCTCGGTATATTAATTCTGCGACTATTACATGTTTGATGGACTCTCTACATCTTTGAAACCACTGTAACATATTTACTAGTCCCTTGTCATGCGTCACAATACAGAGTTGAGATTTTAAAGCATATCTTTCCTATCTTCAGCCATTTCTAGAGCTCCAACCTTTAATGAGTTAAGGAGTAAGGATAGTCGACCCACAAACTATATGTGTTCCTGGTAAATTAAAGCATTTAAATACATTTATTTACACATTCTCAGAAATATTTTTAAATAAACTGTATAACTAACACAGAGATGCATGATTAAATAAATGTAAACCGCTACATGTACACCTCTCTGTTAATCAACCTGCCAATACGTGTACTTAGTGGTAACAGAATGACTAACTGAGATGGGATGATTGTTAATGATTGCACAATCAGTTGCTGAATGAGTAGGCTATATCAGCATCTTGTGGCTGGAGGACTGAAATACAGTTTAAAAAACCAAATAGCGAAAAACGCATGGCTCTAGTAATAACGACATACTCCCCCAATTATGCACCAATATGCTTCTGTAGAAAAGGTGAAACTGCAAAAATACCAGAATTAACTTTTATAAGGGGTGATGCAGAAAGAGACTTCTTTGAAAACAGTAGACAGGCAAACTAAAAGGCAAACTAAACTTTGCAAATGCACAGAGCACTGCACGACTATTGAGACGGGATCGGCAAATTTTGCCCAACATGTGCTGCAAGTCGAAATTGCAGGATAAGCAGCTGAAAGGTTAAAAACAAACTAAGCACTAAAACAACATCCTGCTGCAACATGGACCGAAGCAGCAGACACCCCAGTCCAGCCCCGCGGCTCACCTTGACTCCGCTGCAGAGGCTTATCGGAAGACATGGTCCCAGACAGGGTCCCTGCTGTTAGGCACAGTGTGAGTGCGCTGGGGCTGGCGGGAGGCTGTGGGGAGGTGAGCCTGCACATAGCAATCCGACTTCGACACTGTGGAGCAACAAACAGCATGCAAGACAGCTTGGAATGTCCTTGTACAATGTGTTAAGCAAACCCACTCACCAGCATTTACAACAAAAACATTGGTAAAGTAGTAGGACAGAACATGTACAAAAAGGTTTGCGCAAGCTGGGGTCCACCACAGGGCGAGGTGAAACACAGCACCGATACTGCTGTACAAAAGAGCCTTTGTTTGGAGCGTATCAGGCTTATGTCTTACGACATCTACAGCCCGGACCCCATGCACGCTACAGTACTTTAAAAGCAAAATGTATAACTTAACACATTTTAAATATATTACAAATCTATTACACATGTATGCAAAAGACATTACTGAATACTATTGGGAAGCAATTCTTTTTTTTTTTGCGTGTGTTACATGTTCTCATATGTTGCTGCAACTGTTTAAGTAAGGTGTGTGCACACTATTAAATTGCAGTCTGCAGTGCTCTGTTTGTTTCCAAGATGGCTTCAGAAGAACTTGACTGCAATTTAATAGTGTACAAAAATAAAATAAAAACAAAACACAAACCTTACTTAAACAGTTGTCGCATATGGGAGCATGTACCACACACAAAAAACAACTTGAATTCCCTTTTAAACCCAATCATTGAGTCAAGTAACTTAGCAAGGAGCTTGTGTAAAACAAAACCCAGAAGACCCTATAACTTCCCAGGACCAGGGTTGGCTACCCTAGAGTTAGATATCTAAATATTGGAAGTTGCTCTGTGAACGCTCATGTAAATCATCTGTAGACTGTTGTGTGCATGATCACTGTGTATCAAAGAATCAGGCTTCTGTACATGGACACAATTCAAAGTTGAGCGTGATGTACACAGCCAAGAAATAATTAACTTTTAAGTAATAAGAATTTGTTACTTGTGATGAACAATTTTTCCATCAGAACCATTTGATGAAACCTATGAAGGCAGGAATTAAATGTTAGCTTGCGTGGTTCAGGGGGTGTGGGGCTGGGGGCTTCTAATTTTCTAATATCCTGTTAATTAGTATATATTTTCTATTTAAGCCCTGATCACTTGCACCTTTGCTGTCTCGTGTTTTTCTTTTTGTAGCAAATGCTCAGACGCCGTCATTTCGTGCTCCACCGCTAATCTCTACACTTCATTGCCTCGCTCACTGCAGGTCATTTCTCTCACAGCGCTGCCAAGATATTATCAATCATTTTCCTACCTGCTCAGGTGATCTTTCTTTTCACTCAGCTTCTCTTTTCGGCTTCAAGAGCTCCAACGTTAGTTTTTCCTGCTTTATCCAGTCTCCACCTCAGCAACAGCGCCGTCCAAACCGCAGCTTCATGTGACATATTAACGTACGAGTCACGTGGCGATTAGGTTTCGTGATGCGGAGAGGATAGGGTAAAACACCTCGGCATTTTACTTACTGAAAGTTACGTTTTCTTTTTTATTGGCATTTATTCGTATTATATTTATTTTTTATATTTATCAATGTTTTTTTGTATCATAAATGGTTGTATTTTATTTGATTGCTCTTCACGTGATTACATAAGAGCTTTTGCAGTAAATATAAAATACATGAAATATTGTTTAATTATATATATATATATATATAATGCTAAATAAATAACAATAATAATAAAGTAGAACAGCTTAAATGATCACAACTGTAACGCAAACGTTATATTAAAATTGTAACTTTTCAAATAAAAAAAATGTTTATAACAAACAATAAGTTAGAAGTAGAGTCTAGTAATAATTTCTACACATTTGTGGGTAGACATGTTGATGTTTATAGTCTTGCTGTACTTATGGCTCACAATCAGGGAGTTGTCATGATTACACATACAGTTGCAGACAAACTTATTGACACCCTTAACTAAAGATCATTCAAGACGCTTTTTAATTTTTTTAATTTGAATTAAGGTCGCGTATAAGCCTTTCGTGTTTAGATGACTTTGTATAGTTATTTCATACACTGTTTCTTTAAATCCTTGGCTGTTAATGGTGGATTTTTGTGAGCTGCTTGAACAATTCTACATGCTATAGTCGTAATTTTCCTGGGATGTCCACTTCTTTCCATCCTTTCAGTTGAATTAGTCTTCAAATACTTCGTGATTATTGTGGATTTTTGTATTACAATTTTTCCCCCACAGCGCTCTTTATCGATTCCCCTGCTGCTGTAGTAGTTACTGTAACAAGTGCTTTTCTCACATCTAGATCCAACTCCTTTGTTTTGACCATGCTGTGCTAAGTGCACAAACTACTTTGCTTCAGTTTCTGTGCATGTTTTACAGCTAATGTTTGTTTTTTTTATAATATTGCTAAATTGATAAGTAGTGGTTTCTAATTGATGAATAGTGTTAATAGCGACTACCTCAATTAAGACAAACCTTAACTTACAGACTTTAATTGAAAATGTGCCAATAAGTTTGTGATCAACAAATATTGTTATTTACTCCAATAAGGCAGTATGATTAATATAGGTTATACAGTAGCTTCTGTGTATATTGTGAGAAATATTTAGGGAATGTCAAAAATTAAAGGAATGAACAGGTCAAAAGATTTAATCTTTAGCATTATTCATGCATGGTCTTGCACTAAATCTGCAAACAAATTTCTCTTAAAATGAAGTAATACACCCTCATGGTATGTGTTGCCGCTTCCTACAGTGTTTGTCAGATCATTGGCATCATCCTGGAATGGAGCCTGGCATTTCTCAAAGCAGGTCTGCAGATTGGTTGTTGTTCCTTTGTTATCAGTAATACTGTATATGCATTTGTTAAATATGTATGAAGCCATATTATATCATATGCTATAAAATAAGAATGTTTCTTCCATAACTTCGAACACTCAAAAGTACAAATTTGGAACTAGAAGCAATGTGATTGTTAACCACTACATATTGTCCCTGACTTTAGTGTGTATAATTCAGGCTCTTAACTAATGAAGCATACAGGATGTCAGATTTGTGTAAATTCTAGTGTAGAAGTCAATGTAGATCCGAGTTGTCCAGTCTTAGTGCTGGGGAACCCTTAACAGAGCACTGCATGGCGAGCAGAAATCTGAACTCAATCATTTTAGTGAGTTGTGTATCAGGTGTAGTAGTCAGAACCAGAAAGACATTCACAAAAAGGCACAACATGTTGAAAAATGTAACAAACTTTTTTTTCTGTATTCTTCACAATAAAACAAGTACATGATCAGATTGCATATTTCCATTGTAACGTGCTATCCAGGACTTAATGCGTAAGCATTCGTGAAAAAAAAAACCTATACTGCAGGTCAGCTTTGGTAAAAGCCCCTCACCACGTCAAGGTCCTGACCTATGGAGTGGGGTGTTAGGAGCAGGTTTAACAGAACTTTAAAATGCCTTCTCACATAACCCACAATAAAGAGGCTGCCTGTCTAAAAATGACATTGCCAATTTATAGTGACATGTGTTATCAGTAAATCATATGGACATTTCATACTTAACTTCTTTGCACTAGCCATGGAACCATTCGCCACACCTCCCGCATTCCACCATCAGCGCCAGTGCAATCCTGTATGGTCTCCTGCATGTGCAGTAGACCTCAGACCTCCACATCACAGAAATGTACCTCTGGGAGGGGGGTTCTCTCACAGCTCAGGAAAGGAGTAAGAGATCCATCTACAAAACAAGAAATGTGCTTTTGATCATAACATAACTTACCTGGATCTCCACCCATGCAGAGTGTGAGGCTGTTTGCGATGGTAAACAGTCCACAGTCACTCCTCCCTGCTGCTGCTGTACATGTGGCCACCCGATCCGAACTGCCTTTCCACTGTACTGCAGCAGTGATACGACCTGGGAACGGAAATCATGCTTATTATTAATTCCCAAAGAGTCAAACACATTTAAAGTACCTTCCTCACAGCCTGTGTTACTTACCGTGACCCAGTGATTGCCAGACACATTGAGAATCTGTACAAATCCCTGAGCCGGTGAGCTGAAGGAAGTCAGCTGTGTCAGGCTGGTGACAGCATACAAACCTCCCACCTGTGGGTACGGTCTACATAGTAGAGCCTGGCTGTGGTCCATCACCTCATCACCCAGCCATGTGTGTTGTCCCAACAGAATGTTCTGGACGCTTCTAAGGTTCCCCAGCAGTAACGGTGGTGCTGGCTGTCCCCGCTGAACCCCCATTACAAGTGAAATATTGTAAAAGTTTCAAGTGCACATTATATTAATATAAACAGTAAAACGTATGGTTTCTAATGTCTACAACACTATGTCACCATAAACCATCCAATTGCCAGGTTACAGTGTTTGCTTATTTTTGCTTAATACTCATCAGTGAACAATCACATGAGTATTTAGCATCTTAGGGTTACCTGATCATTTCTTAGACTCCTACGTTATTCAGTTTTCTATTACTATTATTATTCTATTAATAAGTTATTTAAAAATTCCAAATACCAAATACCAAATTCCAAATTTGTGTGTGTGTGTGTGTATAGAGAGATTTGTTTTATCTTTTAAACCTTTTTAAATAAATGATACGTGTGTGTGTGCGCACACACACACACACACAGACACACACACACACACACACACACACACACACACACACACACACACACGTTTATCATTTATTTAAATGTCTATGTATGTCTTCAAAAATACAGGACGGCTTCAATAACTTATAATGTATTAATATTAATTTTCGATATTTCTCTATTTTTTTACCTTTCAAAACGAATACCCCTCATCTTCTTTGGTGGCTTTTTCTGGATACTTAACTGTGCTGAGTTAGCGATATACTGCTCTCAAATTTGTACTGTAAAAAGATAAATTATTTGATCACAATTGTATGACGGCGTCAATGAACTCCAACTGTCAGTCTCAAGACGTGGAGCAAAAGCAGTGACGCGCATAGCAACAGAACGCTGACATGTCACATGACTCAGGGGGGGCGGCTCTTTTGTTCAGCGGTATCGGCGCTATGCGTCAGTGCGAGAGGTCCCGGGTTCGCGCGCACGCCCTCCGCCTGTGTGTGGATTGTCTCGCCCTGTGTGATGCGCCTGCCTGCGGGAACCAGGATCGCTACTATATATATATATATATATATATATATATATATATATATATATATATATATATATATATCAGTTTGACACTCTTAAAAATAAAGTGGGTACGTTTTTTGTTTTTTTAAATCTTTTTTTCTTACAATTAAGAGTTGAGCCGATTTTTACCGAGGCGGCGCCTCGGCTGCCTCAGTGGACGCGACGCGCCTGGTATGTATGTATGTATTAGAAGTTGCTGTGAGCTTTTCTTTCTGCAGCTCGGCAGGGGGCGCTATTTCCCCACATATTTCTAATAATATCCTTGTAGCTCCAACTGGATGTTTTTAAATTCTCACACAGAGCAACTATGGAGGATATTCCATGCCAAAATTAAAGATAAATAAATAAACAAAAAAATAAATAGCTACACTGACATTTATTTGTTTATTTCAATATTTATTTAATTAATTTATGTATTAATAAATAAATATCAAAATAAATAAATACCTAAATAATTATCAAAATAAACAAATAAGTAAAGGAATAACTAAATATTGCAATAAGCTCATATTATTTATTGTTGTTAATGTTCTGCGTGTGTGGTGATGTATTGGTGTTTTGTTATTCTCGTGTGAAGTGTAGGTGCTTTGTTGATTATACGAGCACTGCTACTGTACTTCACATTTTCAATGTATTATGGCTGCAGCTATCCTATGTAACAGGTGTTGAATCCACATCCGTTCATCTTCCAGGGACAGGTTTCCTGTGAGCCATTGTACTGCAAGCACATGTGCATAATGAAGCTCTTAAGAACAGGTTAGAGGCTTCTATACCTGTCCTGTTCTGTGAAAAACAGGGAGTGTTCCACGCTATGGAGCCGACTGGAAAAGGAGTGCATGTATTAAAACAATCTGGAAGCACTGGTTTAACTTGCTGGGGTGATTAAACTTTTATTAGGTCATTGACTCACGCAAAGTGGCTCAAAGGATAATATAAAACAATTAATCTCTCAGCCAATTAAAACACTGAATTCATGAAGATGCCAATGCATCTTTAAGGGGAATTTTTCTGATCTTTCCTCTTTGAAAATATTCATGGTAAGTTGAATCAGCCGAGCCTGTCTCTTATGTCATGAGAATATGTCTCCACAACCTCAAAATGAGAAAACACCAAACAGCACAAACTGCACTACACTCTGTGACCACAAGAGGGAGAGAGAGAGAGTAATAAAATGATGCTCTTTAATCCAGAGCAGTGGTTCTTAACCTGGGGTCCTCAGAGACAGTCCAGGGGGTCCACAGGAAAAAACTGGAAACTTTTCGCTCAACATTAGCAATGTGCAAAATCAAAATGTTTTCTTCTTGAATGGATTTGATTTCACAAAGTTAATGATGGCTTTGTTAACCTGCAGCTCTGATTTTAATATTTTACAATTAATAATTATTTATACTGTGTAACAAAGCTACATAATCACAGCTGTGGCTAAGATGAATTGTTTGAGAGAAGAGAGAGAGAGAAATATCTGTGTTTGTACAAACTCAACACAAAGAAAACTATAAGCTATTTTTATTTGTTTTGCTTGCAAGATTTCTTTTCAGTTTTTCTTCTGAATTGCAAAGAAACTGCATCAGCTGAAAATGAGTTTAAACTTAAGAGCACTGCTTGGCTAGAAGTGGCTGCTGTGCCAAGGAAGACAATTTGCATAGAAAAGACACTTTGCATTGGCAGCACATGCTTCAGTGCTCTGGGAGTGTTTATAGCCCTGTGGGTTTAACACTTCATGATTGAGAGCTGCCCTTCATGGCAACAGAATCCACAACAACAATGACTTTTATCAGCATCTTCATCTGGGCACTTGTCATCTGCACTCAGGGTAAGAATCATTTAGAAAAACACTTAAAAAAAATGTGTGACAACTCTTAATATATAATTATTATAAGTAAAACAGTACATTCTGAAAAAAAATATGAAAAAGCCTTGAAATTGAATATGTTGTCATAATTTAATTGGTTAATTTATTATAATCTTCTATATTTTTATTTATTATTTTCAGAATCCAGTGGACAGTATACTGTGACAGTGAACAGTATACAGTGAAATCTGTTCTCCCAGGAGACACAGTCGCTCTGAGCTGTAAAGTCAGCAGCGCAGTGTACAGTAACAACCAACTAGCCTGGTACCAACAGAAACCTGGAGAAGATCCCACACTCCTGATCTATACTACAAGTACCCTTCAGTTTGGGATCCCAACTCATTTCAGTGGCAGTGGATCTGGGACTGACTTCACTCTGACCATCAGTGGAGTCCAGGCTGAAGATGCAGGAGATTACTACTGTCAGAGTTTACACAACCCCAGCAGTAGAGTTGTGTTCACACAGTGATACACACCCGTACAAAACCTCCCTCAGCAGGACTGCAGGTGAACATTGTTCATTTTCTGATACTTAAATACAAGCTGAAAATAAAGCATAAGTATAAGAAAATAAAGTAAACCAAACATTTTGCTTCTCTTTCAGTAAATGTATATATAAATAAATTGCATATTTAGCTTCAAATTGTATTATTGACTTTTTTCATTTTACTCTTTTTTTTATGATTCCACTTCATCAGCGACACATTCTATATACAAACAGAATGATGTTTATTTTTAAAACAATTGAACTGTATGCATATTGAGATTGATTTATTTATGATCCACTGGACAACATATTAAAAAGAAGTCCAGCAAACAGCAAAGCCCAGTATTGCAGTGATGTGTAGTTACACTTTCTGCCTCTGTGGAGTCCAGCTGGAGATTTTTCATTGTGTCAATCTGATGTGTTTTAATGGATTTTCAAAACTAATATTAATACATAAATGAATAACATTGAACTTTAACATATTGTTAAGATGAAAATCAAGACACAAATTACTGTTAATTACAATAAACAAACCATGTCTTCTTTTCAAATAGAATTTAACACTTTATTCTTAATTACTGAAATAAATGTTAATACTAGATTGATATGCCTCAGATTATAACTTATTATAATAAAAAATAACACATTTAAATTGAAATAAAAATAAATAAATGATGAATTCATACATTTCTGAGTGAATTCTTACTTTTTATTAAGGATCAGCACATCAGCGTTATTGAAGGCAGTTTATTCTTCATTGTCTTGCCTCCTGTGTCATCCTTGTTACCCACCTGGTCTCCTTCATTCCTTATGTGTGCAGCAGCTCCCTGGTACACATGTCTCAACACTTATGGGCCAGTTCATTCTGAACAGGCAGAT
Organism: Acipenser oxyrinchus oxyrinchus; assembly: GCA_030684275.1. NCBI lineage: Eukaryota > Metazoa > Chordata > Actinopteri > Acipenseriformes > Acipenseridae > Acipenser > Acipenser oxyrinchus. Next base: position 3,723 of record JAGXEW010001324.1, on the reverse strand, counting down.
TTCTAATGCCCCTCCTAGAGAGCAGGAAAGCACTGAGAGGCTAAACATAAAACTACAGGAAGGGTAATCTAACTGTACTGTGAGTCACCCAACCCTACCAAGTCCCACCTGTGTTCACAGCTCAGATCTCATAGAACTGTCTGTGACACTTATTGAAACAGAAGTGCAGCGCTTAGAACACATATACAAATAGAACTAATCCACTCTTCTATTAAACTGTGAACTTAGTGTTTGATTGAATCCTCTCTGTGTTTGTATAGCCTGGAAACAGGCATCAGTGCCCTGCCAAGCTACACACTGCCATCATTCACACTGACCACAAGAGGGAGCCAGAGCACCACTGCTGTCCATAATGTAATAACAGTACAGTAATAAGACAATTGAAATAGGCAGCAGTTACCTCCCCAGTCAGCCCAGTTCTCCCATTGTTAACACAAGGCTCCTCACACCCAGTCATCTAAACATTACAGTGCGGTCTGTGTCTGTATATGGGAGAAGAAGGAATCTATGAAAAAGACCAAGGAGTTTAAGTTGACTCAGAAATGTCTTCATCTAGACAATGTGGGGAAGCTATAAAAAAGGCTAACAAAATGCTTGAATGTATAGTGAAAAGTGTTGAATTTAAATCAAGTGAAGTAATGTTAAAACTTTACAATGCATTAGTAAGACCTCACCTAGAATATTGTGTTCAGTTCTGATCACCTCGCTACAAAAAGGATATTGTTGCTCTAGAAGGAGTGCAAAGAAGAGCAACCAGAATTATCCCGGGTTTAAAAGGCATGTCGTATGCAGACAGGCTAAAAGAATTGAATCTATTCAGTTTTGAACAAAGAAGACTACGCAGTGATCTGATTCAAATATTCAAAATCCTAAAAGGTATAGACAATGTCGACCCAGAGGACTTTTTTGACCTGAAAAAAGAAACAAGGACCAGGGGTCACAAATGGAGATTAGATAAAGGGGTGTTCAGAACAGAAAATGCTTCTGCTCCCTGCAGGAAGCCTTCTTATTGAGGAACCCTTACTTACATTTGATTCATTGATTGATTGATTCATTGATTAGCAGACGCCCTGACCCAGGGAGACTTACAGTTGCATACAAAGAATACATATCAAGAATTACAGTACAATTAAGAGCAAGATACAAAATACAATGACTTCAGTTCTAATAAGGGTAAATATAAAACATAGTACGATTTGATATCAGGGCAGCTCAAGAGCGGAGAACAGTGTTGATAGTTACATCAGGGTTAGATACGAGTGCAAGTGAAATACAAGATACTGGAAAAACTGGAAACTTTCCACTCAACATTAGCAATGTGGAAAATCAAAATGTTTGCTTCTCGAATGGATTTGATTTCACAGAGTTTATGATGGATCTGTTAACCTGCAGCTCTGATTTTAATATTTTACAATTAATAATTATTTATACTGTGTAACAAAGCTACATAATCACAGCCGTGGCTAAGATGAATTGTTTGAGAGAAGGGAGAAGAGAGAGAAATATCTGTGTTTGTACAAACTCAACACAAAGAAAACTATAAGCTATTTTTATTTGTTTTGCTTGCAAGATTTCTTTTCAGTTTTTCTTCTGAATTGCAAAGAAACTGCATCAGCTGAAAATGAGTTTAAACTTAAGAGCACTGCTTGGCTAGAAGTGGCTGCTGTGCCAAGGAAGACAATTTGCATAGAAAAGACACTTTGCATTGGCAGCACATGCTTCAGTGCTCTGGGAGTGTTTATAGCCCTGTGAGTTTAACACTTCATGATTGAGAGCTGCCCTTCATGGCAACAGAATCCACAACAACAATGACTTTTATCAGCATCTTCATCTGGGCACTTGTCATCTGCACTCAGGGTAAGAATCATTTAGAAAAACACTTAAAAAAATGTGTGACAACTCTTAATATATAATTATTATAAGTAAAACAGTACATTCTGAAAAAAAATATGAAAAAGCCTTGAAATTGAATATGTTGTCATAATTTAATTGGTTAATTTATTATAATCTTCTATATTTTTATTTATTATTTTCAGAATCCAGTGGACAGTATACTGTGACAGTGAACAGTATACAGTGAAATCTGTTCTCCCAGGAGACACAGTCGCTCTGAGCTGTAAAGTCAGCAGCGCAGTGTACAGTAACAACCAACTAGCCTGGTACCAACAGAAACCTGGAGAAGATCCCACACTCCTGATCTATACTACAAGTACCCTTCAGTTTGGGATCCCAACTCATTTCAGTGGCAGTGGATCTGGGACTGACTTCACTCTGACCATCAGTGGAGTCCAGGCTGAAGATGCAGGAGATTACTACTGTCAGAGTTTACACAACCCCAGCAGTAGAGTTGTGTTCACACAGTGATACACACCCGTACAAAAACCTCCCTCAGCAGGACTGCAGGTGAACATTGTTCATTTTCTGATACTTAAATACAAGCTGAAAATAAAGCATAAGTATAAGAAAATAAAGTAAACCAAACATTTTGCTTCTCTTTCAGTAAATGTATATATAAATAAATTGCATATTTAGCTTCAAATTGTATTATTGACTTTTTTCATTTTACTCTTTTTTTTATGATTCCACTTCATCAGCGACACATTCTATATACAAACAGAATGATGTTTATTTTTTAAAACAATTGAACTGTATGCATATTGAGATTGATTTATTTATGATCCACTGGACAACATATTAAAAAAGAAGTCCAGCAAACAGCAAAGCCCAGTATTGCAGTGATGTGTAGTTACACTTTCTGCCTCTGTGGAGTCCAGCTGGAGATTTTTCATTGTGTCAATCTGATGTGTTTTAATGGATTTTCAAAACTAATATTAATACATAAATGAATAACATTGAACTTTAACATATTGTTAAGATGAAAATCAAGACACAAATTACTGTTAATTACAATAAACAAACCATGTCTTCTTTTCAAATAGAATTTAACACTTTATTCTTAATTACTGAAATAAATGTTAATACTAGATTGATATGCCTCAGATTATAACTTATTATAATAAAAATAACACATTTAAATTGAAATAAAAATAAATAAATGATGAATTCATACATTTCTGAGTGAATTCTTACTTTTTATTAAGGATCAGCACATCAGCGTTATTGAAGGCAGTTTATTCTTCATTGTCTTGCCTCCTGTGTCATCCTTGTTACCCACCTGGTCTCCTTCATTCCTTATGTGTGCAGCAGCTCCTGGCACACATGTCTCAACACTTATGGGCCAGTTCATTCTGAACAGGCAGATTTCTAATGCCCCTCCTAGAGAGCAGGAAAGCACTGAGAGGCTAAACATAAAACTACAGGAAGGGTAATCTAACTGTACTGTGAGTCACCCAACCCTACCAAGTCCCACCTGTGTTCACAGCTCAGATCTCATAGAACTGTCTGTGACACTTATTGAAACAGAAGTGCAGCGCTTAGAACACATATACAAATAGAACTAATCCACTCTTCTATTAAACTGTGAACTTAGTGTTTGATTGAATCCCTCTCTGTGTTTGTATAGCCTGGAAACAGGCATCAGTGCCCTGCCAAGCTACACACTGCCATCATTCACACTGACCACAAGAGGGAGCCAGAGCACCACTGCTGTCCATAATGTAATAACAGTACAGTAATAAGACAATTGAAATAGGCAGCAGTTATCTCCCCAGTCAGGTCAGTTCTCCCATTGTTAACACAAGGCTCCTCACACCCAGTCATCTA
>JAGXEW010001323.1:0-22979 GCA_030684275.1 Acipenser oxyrinchus oxyrinchus | reverse complement strand
CATTATCTGACTTTGCAGGCTTGAAAATATCTCCTGTGAATTCAAATTTGAATGGCTTCCAGAAACTCAAACAGGCAGACCCAGGCTCCTGTTACATTGTAGGGCCCAACAACAGTCATAAACTATGGGAGTTTTTCTCATGTCAATGTAAAACTACCTTGCACTCTTTCAGATTTTCAGACCCAAAGTCAGAAGATATAAATGCCCTTCCCTTACCTTTAGTGCGGCCATAGCAGTTGCTACTAAATGAATTACAGCGGATATAATATTGTTTGTGATTTAAAAAAAAGGCTTGTTACTAGGAGGTCCCAGGTTCAATTCCAGCCACTGACTCACTGTGTGTGACCGTGAGTAAGTCACTTAACCTCCTTGTGCTCCGTCCTTTGGATGAACCGAGGTCCTATTGTAAGTGACTCTGTAGCAGCAGTTGTGATGCATAGATCACCCCCAAGACTCTGTTTGTCTCTGTGGATAAAAGCATCTGCTAAATGACTAAATAATAATATCCCAAAGCACATTTTGTGTACCATTCTGTGACATCATTTATTTCAGCTCATTTTGTGGCTACATCACAAGCTATCATGTGTTGTGTTGGTTTCATCCAGTAGAGCATCACGACTGTAAGCAAGATGGCAGCCAGTTAGACTGACCGATATAGAAAATGGACAAACAAAATGTAGCTACAGCACTCAGAACTACTGTATTTAGAAGGTTAAAAAGGGTTAGGGTTAAAGAAATGAAATAACATATGGTATGTCCTAATTAATTTGAATATTGCAAGTTTCTTAGGAATACAGAAAGAAAAAGAAAGAAAAAAGCAACTGATTAACAAATTAACTGAATTCTTTGATGGTGCTCATTTCTGTGGTATTTGAAACACTGGCCAAAAAATAGATCATAATTTTATCTCAAAAGAAGGTCAGAAAGGTCAAACACAAAGGACTGTACTTGTATTTCTTAGTTTAGCAACCTCAGCAGTTTTAACATGTAGCTCTTAAACGCCTGAAAAAGCTTCTGTGTCAGAACAAAAGTGGATGAATTTAGCCTCATCTGTGAAAGTGTAAATGTCGATGTGCCAGAGTGTTCCCTGAATCTGAACCTAAGTAACCTTTTTGAATTAATGGATTTCATTTGAGAGATAAATAAATTTTTTCAAAGAATAAAATGCTCACTTGAATGCAATTTGAAATTGCTTAAGGCTACAAAAATTAGAGATATAAATATAAAAAAATGAGTGTATTGAAATATAGCATTAAACTGAGCATTTTGTTTATTCCTATAGTTTTAGACTGGTATTATTATTGTTAGTAGTATTAGTATTATTGTAATAAATAATATAAAACTCACAGATACCACCACCTGTAATTGAATCTACTTTTAAAGACAAAAATACACTTGAGACTCACATGTACTGTGTTAGCAAAACTGCAGCTTTATTTAAATCTGCCACTGTTTATCACCTGAATATTGGCCTAACTGTCAATATAATGCTATTTTACATTTTTTAAGGATCTATGAAATAAATGTGGTTGTACATTTACTTAACAGTTGAACCGCGCGCACAAAACACAATACTTTCAAAGCTATCCTGTTTAGCTCCAGATTTATTTTTTAATTTTCTTTTTTTTTTTTTTTACTGAAAATCAGTACCGAAGACCCATCTTTAACAGTGTACTGACATTACATTGCGTGCTCACGTCACACTCAGCTCACTCGATGATCACCTCCACCCATCACTGTATCTAGAACGTCACTTTGTTAATTGTATCCCCCTGTGGTCACACCTAAGGCACCGGAATTTTAGTAGTGTTCTACTCATTGAGGCATGCTGTGCAAGACCTGACTCTGTTCTCCCACAAGATTTGCAGCTTTTAGATTGTAATGTGCATACACACAGAAAAAAACTTACACCTTTCCGGGCATTCTGCAGCTCTGTGATGTAGTGTTCTGCATTAAACACTTGAAACCTTTTTTTGTATCTCTTTTTATATAGGTTACCTACATATATATAATTTTCTCTCTAATACATTTCAGTGCTTATGATTTCATTGTGTTTTACGGCTAATGGTTCCATCTTCATAATAGGCCTAGGATTGCTAAAATTTACAGACGGTAAGTAGAGCAATGTGAAAACCAGATTATGTGGGAATGCATCAAAGCGATGTGTTTTTAGATATACTGAACTTGGTTAACGGATAGTAAAAAATGATGATTCTATAGGAAAAAATATATATTTCCTTGATTCTATCTGCTATTCTGCATTAGGGGAAACTTTTAGCTGTACAAAAAAATTGATTTTGAGCACTTTGTGCATTAGCTTTTAAAGTTTGTAATTTTATTAGTAGATGCCTTCTTTTGATCAATGTGCAGAATCCGAGAATTTTAGAACTCCCTAGTAGTCCATTAAATGCTATTCCCTGAAAGGTCGCAGGTTGGGAAGAATGCATAAAGCATACTGCATGCTGCCATGCCACTATGATGGTCCCCATTTTTCAAACCAGTTTTATTTGTTGATATCTATATTACTAATAATGGTTGCCTGCATAGAAAGAAACACCACTTTAGCATCAACAGCCCTCCTTTCAGGGTGGCGTCTTTACAAGTCTATTACCATTACTGCTTATTTATTCATTCATTGTTTTCTGCAGTATAAATTTACATGGAGAACGGCAGCTCAAATGAATTCAAAATGACAAATATATTCCCCGTAGATTCAGCTACCAAAAATGCTGTTTCTTCTATCATTAAAAAAAAAAGCATTTGCTTTTAAGATTCAAACAAACCTCTTGTATTTTAATGTAGTATTATTTATTAATGCCTCAGTTTAGAATTCATTAAAAAATATATATCTGCAATGTAAACAAGTGTACATTAAATATAATCTAAAAGCCTCAACCCCAACAAATGAGGAGTGTGGCATACACAATGGAGATGTATTCTACCAACCTAGTACCTTGACATTTTCAACTGTAGAGTAATCTGAAGAAATATATGACCACCTTTTTTATAAATAATCCTTGATTTTAATTCTGAATCTGATCAAGCATAAATAGGCAATGTGTGCTCATTAGTGTTATATCATCTGTCACCTTTGTGTGATAATAAGAAGGAAGAGTCAATATCAATTGGACATAACACTTATTTACCAAGATTTAAAACGAGCTGTAATATTGTTGAAAATCTATTGATGAGTTAAAATGTGCCACAGGCTAATGAGCATAAAGAGGGCTTTCATGGGATTTGAAGCAGCAGCATTTCAACAATGATGTGCATTCGTTTTCTAGTTTTAATGCACTGATGCACTCACAGATATATTATAAGTACTTGTTGAACACTGAAGTTAAGATATTATACTGTTAGAAGAACACCCTATCATGTGATTTATGTTTTTTTTTTTATTCTGAAAGAAAGAAAAATCATTAAATCATTGATTGTGCTATTTCCAGAAATACAAACATCATGGAAACATCATGTATATACACAGCCTGGACAATTGGTTAAGACCTGTACCTAATATCGGACTGGAACACTATTTGCCCTGATCATGATGTGACTACACACGCTGCTGGAAGGTGTCTCAATGGATGTTAATCCATTCAGTCATTCATATTTCACACAATCATTCTGAACTGGATGGAGACCCAGGGATTTGGAGGACATGGAAGTTACCTGAAGTCTCTGGTTTTCATATCCAGGTTGGAGAAGATCAGACTACATGACTCTTTAAGCCAGGAATGCATTCATCTCCCAGAATTCACAGATAACATGAGAAAAAACAAGGTTTCAAACCCCTTGAACCCCTGAATCTGACAATGAACCCAAAGCAGAAGGTTTATCTGTTGCTTACATGTACCATATAATATGACAAACTCATTCTTCCATCCTATGGGAGGCAGAAATGGAAGGGGCTTTATTGCAATCACAGCAGGAAGGTCGATCTTCTTACTGATGAGACAAGTAGATTCCCTTGGGAATGGGACGTGGGACGTTTTGGATAAAAACGAATTACTGGTTTAAAAACCATGGAAACAGTACAAATTATACAGCGGTTAAGGAGAAAGTTCAGAGCAGGCCAAACTCAGGCATTCATTCCAAAATCTCAGCTTTTGATAAATGCCATTTATCCATGGGTATTCGTTTCTCAGGGATTATGCAATGTACAGGATCGTCAAAGTTACCCAAATCGCCAAGCCAAGAAATGCAGCCTCAAACAGATTCTGATTTTGCATCCATAACTATAGAAACACTAGAATATGTGGTGGAATAGGTACAGTGTTTTCAGTGGGGTTCTGTGTTATTGATGTTATTATGTATGACATGATTCATCATTGTGTCCAGTTAAGGACCATGTGTAATGAAGTCTCTGATAAGAATCTCACTATATCAATTATGTTAGAAAGAAACAAAAACTAAGCAAAACAACACCTTTCAATTTTGAAGCCTTTACAGTGAATGTCAGAGGTGAAAAGGACTTGACCAGTTCACAAGCGTTCCAGGGAAAAAGTAATGAAACTGGCAGTTAGCAACAACAGGCCGTGGGAAGGCATGGTATGTTGCACCTTGCATCATAGGGGTCACTGATCAGTGTTGTTATGGTCATATTTTCCCCAGAAAATCCTTGATGAAGTCTACTCAAGTAACTATTGAACCTGTTAAAAAATAATATTTCTATTACTATGAATTCTGTAAATGAGTGTGCCTTTTACCCATGATGTTTTTCAAGTCACTGAAATACAGTAGATCTGATATTTTTATATAGATTTATTAAACATGTAATAGACCAGCTTTTGTAACCGTTTGTTATATCAAATATAATTAATTAAAATGAAAATGTAACAATAGAAAAGTTACATTTCATTTGAGGGTTTTTAAATTAATAATTTGTAAACCTTACTCCTTTTATTTTTTATATAAAGTTTCCATGTTGAGGTCTTGGTAACTAGAGATAATTGACAAGGTAGCTACCACAGTTTACATTATAAAATCCATTTTGTGGAGAAGTAGGTAAAAAGTGCATTATGCTTTTAAGTTTTGAAGTTGGTGATGGGTAGAATTCAATATAAACTCCATGCACACAACACGTTCTTTAAGACCTTTTAGCTATTCGTGTCTCCTTGAACGTTCTACATTTAAAAGAATGGTCTAAACAGATGAAAGGATCTGGATCCATTTTCTTTGAATCAGCTATTTTGATATTTTATTAAGGGCCTCTTAACAGCTCAGAGACGGAAATTATTTCCATCTCTTCAACTCAAGAGCATCTTTTGAAGAGCAGCTCTGCTCTGTAAATGGGACAGAGGATTAATGTAATCTTTTTTTCTGCTTCTTTCCACCTCCACATCTTTGCTGCGAGGCTGCTGTGAGAGCCAAGGTCTGAACTGGAAAGCCTTCAAGTTTAGATGTGTTTGTATTTTTTCAGACAAACAAAGGGCTGTTAGCTACCTTTGAAAATAAATGGTAAAGTTGAGAAAGCAAAGTCATTAGCTGTTTTTATTAGGCAGTATTAGAACAGGCCTATCAAATTGAATTCATTTAAAGAATAATGTATACAAATATATTTCTGACAAGAGTTATCTGTGTTCACATCAGGAGATGTAAATCATTTTTATTCTTCTATACCAGTAGCTTTTCCATTGCATTAACTATTATTATATGTTGATGAGTAAACCACATTAATATTGTTTTTTATATTACGAGTAAACAGCATCAGGTTTTTACAAAAAGAAAAAAATTAATAAAACTGAGCAATAGTGTGATAACAAATATCATAAGGGAAAGGTAAAATTTGAAGCTATGTAATCTTTAAAATATTGGTAATTTGTGCGCAGTACACAGTACCTGAGAGATTACTTAAAATGTTTTTTTTTTTTTTAAAAACAGCTGAACTAAGACCATGAAAGTGGATTTAAGCAGATATTGTGACCAACCAGAAAACATTAAAAAAGAAACACATATTTTAGACATCATTGTCAAAAAAGATTTAAAAAAATGTTAACAAGCTAGAATATATTTTTGTACAACAAAATTACATCCCTTACAAATAAAAATTAATAAGATCTCATTTTATCCTTGATGCTGACAAAACCTCTCACTTGAAGAGCATCAGAGATTAGCAGCACTCTGGCAAATAGTGTTTCCCAATATTAAAAAAGCTTAAAGGTTATAGTTTCACATTTAACTCATCAGAATGCGCTAACCCCTTGTGTATGTCAATGTGTTAAATATTCCATTATTCCAGAGGTACGAGGCCCGCTGGTTGTCTAGTTAACCATATCCCCAGGTCCTATTGAGACCGAGTACAGCTGGACAGGCAGCCTGCTGATTCAGGTTGATTGGATGACCTGTCCAGTGAAGGCCCTTGGGACCTGCAACACTCTGCAAATTAGAGTGAGCCTGGCCTGGAGGTCAGTAGCCATCTCCCAGCAGTCACTGCTGCTCTGACAACACTACCCTCAGAATCCAGAGCATTTACATTGAATAAACTACCAGTATATATATATGTATATGTGTGTGTGTGTGTGTGTGTGTGTGTGTGTGTGTGTGTGTGTGTGTGTACTTAGATATAAAAATACTGGTATCTTACTCACTTATTGGTAAGTGTAAAACACACCTTCTTGAATACACAAGCCCTTTGGTCACTCCCACAGACACTTATATCATGCACATGCTGGTTCTGTAAATAAATATAAACCTTCTGTCACTAGCAAGCAAAAATACAATAATATTGTATTAGAATTTGCTCATGTAAATCTTAATGTCCTGTTATAAGGTTTATTATTAATGCTTTAGTTACATGGTCTTAAAACACTATATTCTAAGAGCGGGCTGTTATTATCATTAACAACTGCCTCATGTTGTTTATAACTTCCTTTATAACTCATTTTCAAATGCATTATATAAAGACATTGCACCTCAGTGGATCTATTCTGAATAAATGTCTTCCAATAAAATGAATAGAGGCTACCAAAGTCTTACTGTCCACTGAATGAGATTTGCATATTTATTTGACTGATTCAAGAAACGTAATCTGCTGTAAACAAAACAGTTGTTTCATTGATTTAATTCTCATTTCACAAAACAGCAGGATCATCAAGCATTACAATTGGATTTCTAACTACTGAGCATGGCTGACCTGCAATACTAGTGTATCAGTTAATGTCATTTTGTTGGACCGTACTGTTGACTAGAGGTGTGTATGAAATCCACATGTCCTAGCTTCATTCTGCCAAATGTTATTAAAAAAAATTACATTAAGGGAATATAGACATTATTATAAGTCATGCTGTCGATTTTTTTTTTTTTTTTTTGTGATGGATCGTACAAAGCTCTCCATACAACATATTTTAAGTTTTAAATACATATAAAATAATACATGGACTGGGGAGGACCATTTTCATTTAATTTGTCTTTGCTCATCTGCAGTAATGACTGTGTAAAATACAGCGAGAGGGATGCATTAGAACAGAAAGTACATAACACATTGCTAAGACCAGAGCAGATCTGAGGGAAGAGCACTTTTATGTAGCAGCACTCTATTGATAGATGTTCTGAAGAGCAGTTAAAAAGAAGGGGAGGGGTTGTGGGGGAGCCTTTGACGCTCATCTAAAGAGAGGAAATATCTCCTCTCCCTTTGCTGTTGGACCAATTAGTCAGCGAGAGAAGTGGAGGTGGAGGATAGAAATGCAGGGCGCCTCCACACTTGATTACTCTAATGAAATGTCCATTGATTCCCATAGATTAATGTGAGAGGAGCAGCAGCTGTGCAGTGGCTCACACCTCTAGGGTGGCCTCTGTGGAGAGAGGGGTTGTACAGAGCTGGGAGAGAGATATAGATTGCCAGTGACACCAGAAAGGTGGGAACTGAATTCATATACAGGAGCCTGGATGGAATACTTACATTAGATCCCTATGTGTATGTGTGTGTGTGAGAGTGTGTGTGTGTGTGTAGACAGGTTGTGTGTGTGTGTGTGTGTGTGTGTGTGTGTGTGTGTGTGTGTGTGTGTGTGTGTGAGTGTGTGTGTGTGTGTGTGTGTGTGTGTGTGTGTGTGTGTGTGTGAGAGGCAGGCTGTGTGTGTGTGTGTGTGTGTGTGTGTGTGTGTGTGTGTGTGTGTGTGTGTGTGAGAGAGAGGCTGTGTGTGTGTGCCCGTGTGTGTGAGAGAGTGTGTGTGGGAACAACAGAGAAAGGGAGGTGTTTGAATGCTGGAGCATCCTGCTTGCACGCACACACACATGGGAGCTTGACACACATTGTTAAGATCCAGAACGGCTGTTGATATTTCAGGTTTTTAAAATTGACAACCAAACTTCAAAATAAAACTACTTTTGAGTTGTGGTGCAAGGACGAGTAACAACTGAATAGCTTATCTTAGCTTATCTTTTGTTTGAAATTTCATTGGGAGTGTTGCAAAAAGAAAGAAAAGCTAAAGTGGTCACTATTTTTGGAAAAATAAAGGTAATCCTTTTATTTTTTGTATCCATATCAACACACTCACTGTCTCTCTATTTCTCTCTCTCTCTGTCACACACACACACACACACTGTCTCTCTCTCTCTCTCTCTCTCTCTCTCTCTCTCTCTCTCTCTCCCATTCTCTTGACTTTGCTGTGAGGCATAGTGCGCTCACAGGTCATCTGTTTTTGTTAGATTAATTTGATTCAGCATTTAGAAATAGAGTGCCGAGTGCTGAGTTCGTAGATGGTTCTCACTGCGGTGACATTGCCATTTGGTCAAGGCACCTCTCCACTCTTTAGGCCAGACCACAAGATCAGGGTGTGATCACCTGAGAAATTATGAAACAACCACACTAAAGACCTCCTGTTTTATACCTTCTATGACCAAAGGACATAATGCATGTATGCCTATACAGATCTCTGCCACAGTAACTCAAACACTGCTTTGATGACTTTAATATGATGGTTTTATTGTGCCTGTTGTTGTAATGTACTGTCAAAGGACAGCATACAGTGTACCCATAAGTTATCTCCCGTATTGAATCCAATCAAGATTGCTGGATTGAATCAAACAGATTGAATACATTTGAATACAGAGAGTTTGGGGAAAATACCATTTTATGTAAAAAATACATGGAAGTTACTTTTTTTTTACTAAAGGTATTAGTATTCATGTTGATTCTAGACTAGTGGTAAAGTATATTTATTTAATATTTAGTCAAGCATGAGCAGTGTATGTCATCATATAAAACCAAACCTCTAAAAATGGTGAATGCTGAAGTGAAAAAAATCTTAGCCAATCAAGGTAACAATCAATAAGATCAGACTTCAGCCTGGAAGTAGACTCAAGCTAACCTTTGATCTTTCAGGCACTGTCTTCATATTATCGCCTCAAAGTAACTGTAGTGTATCAAACGGGCTCTCTAGATGATCTGACAGCCAAGCAGCTTGGAAATCAATATTGAAATGGATATAAACAAATGCTGCTTGTTGTAGGGGAAAGAAAAACAGTTTGGAGGTGTAACTGAAAGACTCACACAGCACACAGCACCTACATCTCCACCTCACTGAAAGCGCTTGGCCCTAAAGTTATACAATTTATATTTTCAGAATACATCATGTCTCATCTGTTTAGTATACTATTATGTGTGTTTACTTGTTTATGCTTAGATCATAATATACCATGCTTGCTAGATTCCAGCAAAAATGTGCTTTTTCAACTTCTTTCAACTTTCAACGTGTGCAATTTCTGTCTCCTTTGAAACTGTGGTTTTGTACAGATAATTGACATTTACTAACTCACAATTGTCACAGTTTTATAGATGCATTATGGGGTGGGAAGAAGTTAGAGCTGCATAACCATAGCGGTCTTTTAGAACCTCAAAGTTTGTTTAATTACTAAGTGGTTATTATCTACATGGTCACAATATTGATTAGGTGAACTAAGGATTGAAAAATGTTTTGACATTCCGTAGTGTTGACATCAATAATAGTTGTCTCTATTACACAGGTGTATGCCTATAGTACCCTGTAAATGTTTTAGGCAAAACTACTTTTGAGTAATATACAGTAATTCAGCAAAGTGGTGGTTCAGGCAGGGAACTCACTTTTAAACATCAAACATATTAGGCTCCTGCATTACCAGACATCCGTCAGTCAATGGCTAGTATCTCATTCGTCATTCGATAAACAACACGTCCTATGATCAGCTGGAAAGGGCTTTATATCTTACTTTAGTAAGTTCGCTTCCTCCTCCCCAGCCTCCACCTGTTTCATCTAAGGGGGAGGCAAGCTATCCTGCCCTCCTGCCCATGGCTTCCCTCCAGTCAGCCTTTCCACTAACAGCAAGCTGAATTATGGGCAGGGGTACCTTGAAGGGCGAGGCCAAAGGCCAAAGATATAATGAAATATGTATAACATAGTATTTGTTGTCTAAGCTTTAATAAATGTTCTTTCTATTGCATGGGTTTCCCTGATTGAGCTATTGTGTTCACACATACTGTATTACTGTATTCTGGAGTGTGTCTATAATGTAGCCTGACAGTTCAGTAAATTGCAGCAACACACCTTTTGTGTGATCAGTGCTCTGCATGCCTTGCTTTTCCATGTGTAATTACAAGCTGTTATTAGCCCTGAGACGTGGACTTCACTATTGCTGCTGTGTGATTTTATTTCCCTGCCATTTCCTTCCCTTGCACTGTGCTCACCATATTGACCAGAGGCTGCCCATGGTTTATAGTGTGCAATTGATTTTCTTTTCTCAGGATTCTGACAGAATCATAGATCCATGGCAAATGAAGAAATGTGTTCTGTGGCTATGAAATGGCTTTAATTTAGGCCAAAGTAAATCAAAGCCCATCACTGAAACTGAACAGCCTCAGCCACAAATGGCTTGCGGGTCATGAAGGATCACATGACAGAAAAAGTAAGTGCTGTCTTTAAAATAAAGAACAACAAAAAATAATAATAATAATAATAATAATAATAATAATAATAATAATAATAATAATAATAATAATAATAATAATAATATAAAAACCTATTAGAATTCAAACTGGTTTTAGTGTAATCAATGTTTTCCGATCAGGTCATTACATTAAATGCAACAATCATGGGGTTTCCATGCAAGTTTTTTTAACTTCGAGAAAAAATGTCTCGTGTAAAATACTTTTTTGGGTTTCCGTTCGCTCAGTTTATTTTATTCGAGTAAACCGGGCTTTTCACCTGACGTCATGCAAATGAAATGGGAAAGGTGGGGGTTTGATATGTAAATTAACTATGCGTAAACTACTCATGCTGTTTTTGAAGATTACTAGTGAAATTTTGCGAAAATGTGGTTTCCATGTGCAAAGAACTGGTACACGAGTGAATCTAAGCTGCTGTAATAAAGCAAAATACCTTGTGCCTGGTTGGTTAATAATGGGTTTTAATGCTCTTGCCCAAATTGTTTTTCAAATGTCATTAGTGGGGTGTCATGTCGTTAGTAGTGAATATTGTTTCAACTAATTTATCTAACGACTCATTAATTAAAAATAAACTCGGAAGTATAAAATGAAACTGACCAACAGGTATTGCAGGTCACCAGGGCTGAAAACCAGTGGAGACGTTATATATATTTCCCTTTCATTCAGGCAATACAGCATATAAGGGATCAGGTGATGCTGCGCATAATACCCTTCCTGTGTGTTTTGTCATTTACACGAGTAAATGAGATTTACCCTGTCCCTCTCTTTGGCCAGTTTTGTTCAGCCACAAGCCTGTTTTACCTGAGTAATTCTCCGAAACGTGCACACTCATCGCTATTTCACGTGTAAATTGTCCCGCATGGAAACCCCATGAATGTTGAGACTCCTGTCACACTGTTAAACATTGACATAAGATGCACAGTATATCTGTTTTTTATGCAATCATGTTTTTCTGGCCTTGTTGTCTGTTTTTCTTGTTATCTGTTTTTCTGGCCTTGTTGTCCTCTTATAATGGAAATATAGTGACAGTACTTTAAAAAGACATTCATGATATTGTGCTATTCGGTTCAAGTTGAGACTTTTAGGCACTAATAATAATTAACTACTTTCTTAGTAAAGAAAAAATCTTAAATGCCTATTTACTTGATGGTCCCCTTGGGTGTCTTTATTTTGAATGGGCTGAAAAAAATCTTCACAGCAAAATAAGCAGGCAATTCTAATCAATAGAGCCAGAGGACTGTATTGATTACAACAACTCCATTCTTAAGCCATTAACCCTGCATATTCCAAAGCAGCAGCAATGTGCATGGATGAAACACTATTTAGAGACAGAGTTATGATGCCAGATACCTGTTAAGATATTTACTACCCTGAAGGCTTGAGTATCCAACCTTACAACAAATTATGATGTTGTATTTGAAAATGGGTAATTAAAAACATCTTCTTAGCAAGTTACATATTCGATTGTTTTATAGATCACGGTAACATTTGTGGGATGCCTGATTAAAAGTGTGTAAAAAAATATGCCTTTTTAATTAGGTATAGGCAGAATAACATTAGGGTGAATACATCATGCACAGCTCTTTGTATTCATATAGGATTGCAAGCCAACACAAACAGTTTGAGGAGTTTAGTGATTTGCACAGAATGAGCAGTAAATAGCATTTGCACCCTCACGCACACTTCAAGCCAAATAGTCCGTCTGGTAACATTTCCACGTCTCCAAGAAAAAAAAAATCAATAGCAATATTCTGCTAGAGACTCACAGGGTGTTTTTTTTTTCTCACAGTACTATTCGTGATTCGCTTTGCTATCTTCCAACTTTTATAGATCACTAGGTCCATTAGATAACATTAAATCCACAAGTAATTGCTAAAATAATATTTTGGAGTATTGATACCTTTGTCTGAATTCAATAATAATAATAATAATAATAATAATAATTATAATAATAATGACCTGAATTGTTATCTGCAAAAGGTATTTTAAAATAATTCATGTACAGTACAGAGGTTTGCTGTATTTAAAAAAAAAAACATGCTTTTCTTGTTAGGTAAACCAGTGACTAGGTAGTGTAGTAACCCTGGGCCTTTAACTGTATAATAATGGTCAACAAATCTGCATGCTGTAATTTAGCACCAGAGGATATATTTCATTCAGAAATTTCAAGTGCAGTTGTTTTTTTTCTATATAGCAGAAAACAGTGTGTTCTGTCAGCAGGATTATTTTTTAGAGACTGCATCTGGAATCCAGTATTGAAGCTCCTTCTGAAGCTTCTTGATGAGTTGCTGCCTTGAACTTTTCCACTGATCAATGCTGGTGCAACGGCTGAATGAAAGAAAAGCTTTCTGGAAGACAGGCTGTATCACATGTGAATCAGTTACAGAGAACAAAAAGCTCTCCCTGATAACCATATAACCCTGCAGTGCAGATGTGCAGGAAGGGTTTTTGCATATAAATAGCTCCAATGTAAACCTGAGAATATTCATGAAAATAATTTTTTGTTGTCTAATTCAGCATAAAATGAAATTTCAGGACCTTGGACAGAGAATTTAGGGGATTAGTTAGCACAGGTATTTGACATGCTTGGAATATATATATATATATATATATATATATATATATATATATATATATATATATATATATATATATATATATATATATATATTGGAAATGCAGTAATTTATACATAAATTGACTGATATTGAATAATAATAGGTGTAATCAGTTTCGCTATTTGGGTTTGGGAGGGAAGAGGGAAAATCCATCAGCATTATTCTTTCAAAAGATCTTGATGGAGTTTCAGTTTCTTAGTTAAGATAAGTTGGAAGACCATTTTCATAATACTATGTTATATGATGTGACATGACAGACAGTGTATTTAATCTCATGACTTTAAGCTTTGTTCCTGCAGCTATACAAATTTGCTACATGTTCAGTGAAGAGATGTGCTTTATTTATTATGTGGATAATACATCTGGATATATTTGGTTTTCATTGAAGAATGGCTCCTATTTTCCTCCAAGCAGATTGGGGGTAAAAGGAAGTCCCTATGGCTTTTTACAGGATGTATACTATATTGTATTGCTGATTGAAACATGTGTTATTTATTCTTCACAGTTTAATTTTGAACTGCTTGAGAGCCCACAAAGTGCATTGCAAATAGTGCCTGAAGAGAGAGTACATACTAAATCAATTCACGCTATGTCAGCCCTGACAACCCTTGGATCCACAGTAAAGGGGGAAGAGTTTTAATGTGATTGAGTTGATGACATTGGTACTTAGGTGACTTAACCAAGCTGCTATATATATATATATATATATATATATATATATATATATATATATATATATATATATATATATATATATATATATCCACACACATACTTCTAGGACTACCTAATATCAGATTGGCCATTGTTTGTCCTCATCACATTGACACTTCACAAACTCTACAAGGTGCGTGAAGGTGTCATGAGGGATGTTAATCCAGTCAGTTAATAATATTACATGCAATTAGAGCAGAGAGGTAGACAAAGGATCATAATGACAATTATCAACTTTAATAACAAACACCAACATCAGAATGAAATACTTGTGTGTTGTATATTTCTTGTCACGGAAAACCCTGCTTCCTTAAGACTAGATAAAAAAAAAATTTAAAAAAAAAAACATACAGCAGGCATAGCCTCCATTTCAAAGTTCAATCTGCTTGAGTGTCCAGAAATAACATGCAGCGACAGCCATTTAATAGCAGTTTTAATTTATGACATGTAAACATGAACATGGTGTGTCAATGTGATTTAATCAGTCCTTTTTGTTGTACAGTTTCAAGCATGTCAGCACTATGTTGCCACTGTCGTGTAGAATGCTAATTTCATGAGGGATTTATTTGAAATAAAAGACTTCAGATTGAATTATGGTGTAATTATGAACTAGTTTTTGTGTGGGACTGGGCAGTTTGCCACCGGTTCCAATCCACATCACATCAAACAGCCACTGGGAGACCTGACATCACTGCCAAGCCCTCCTCTTGGTCTCCATTAAACATTCCATTCAGATGCCACTTACACAAATTAAACAATGTGATCCCTCTTTACAATATCATAAGTGAGTAATAAGGCTTAAATAATCAAACACATGGGCATTAAACAACCTCATTTCCATAATGACCAGGTGTTGCGGTTCTGCAGGCTGTCAACTAATCTCGCTCAGGGTGACTTTATTGACATTAGGGTCTTAGCCAATGTAAACTCAGCTCTACAGATTAGCTGCTATAATATGAAGTGGCATTACTGCTATTTTTATCAGTGGATCATTTCACAGTAAGTTGTAATCGATAGATAAACGCATGCTTTTAATTGTGAGATTGCTAATCTTGCAATGTGTCATTATTATTATTATTATTATTATTGTTGTTGTTGTTGTTGTTGTTGTTGTTATCATCATCTGTTAGGTAGCAAAGTCAGCATATGGCAAATCTGCAAATAATGACTATTCACACTCATTCACTGTAAACCAACATAGAAATGTATACCACCAAATAATGAGAAAAAAAGGAATGTTTTTTTTTAATGAAAATCAATACAATAAACCCATGCCTTCTGAAATGAAACAATATGCTTTCTAATATTTCTTATACGTCTTTTTTATTTTGGGAGGTAATAAAATCCATTGTAGTAAACATGCATGGTCATTTTAAAAAGAACTAGATGTTTAACTTAATGATCAGAATATGTGTTCATTGAAGCCTTATTTAAATACAATAAGAGCAATATGTTATGTGTTGCAATTGCAGTCAGAAAAGGGCAGCATCCAGATCAAATCTATACAGCACGGACTGGGCCAAATCTATACAGTACAGTGTGAATCTGAAACTGCGGCATACTATTGATCATTATATAGTGCATCTGGAATTATGTAACTGAAATGGTGTCATTTTTTTTTAATGGCACTAGCTTGTTGTTATTGAATTGCACTTTGGCAATATTGGTCTGTGCAAGATCACAATTAGTCTAGAATCTCGGTTTGAGCTTGAGAAAAAAAAGGCTATTAAAATGTTTAAAAGTTAATGCTAGCAGCGTGTCCTGCATTGCAGTGTGTGTCCATCAGGTACCTTGCCTCCATAAAGCCAAGGCGATTTGACTTTGTGTAGAAGGGTCACTGATCAGAAGGTCAGCCAGCTGGCCATTTCCATTTTAGAGAAGCTATCAAAAGGCCAAGAGGCAGTTGATCCTGCAGCCCTTGTAAACAAGATTTTCTCTTCCTTTATTTATGATATATTTCTAGACTAAAATAGTTTATGAGCTTACACAGAAAGGTCTACCAATTAATTTCTTTCTGAACAACAGTGGACTAATGGGAAAGGACTTTGGTTCTTGAGATCGTAGGAGATTTGAGTAATGAGGAGACATTTTGGTGTCCAGTTATCAGCAACCAGGCAGCGGAGCAATAAATCATTACCAGGACTCTCCACTTCAGCTGAAGACAATTGAAAAGGTAGCTCTCTTATTACAAATTATTTCTTATCATATCTCACATGGCAGGCCTCAGCTCCTGTAAATACTTCAAGTCAATGCGTACCTGTTCCCATCTTGCACAACAATGTCAAGCCAGAGTGGAATTTAATTTTAACTTTGTAGTGCTGGACACAGTCTTTATTTTATTGAATGTATTTTTTTTGTTGCTTTTTTATGGCCCAACCCTTGTAAAGATGACTTTGCGTGTGTAATTTAAAATGGTGTTTTATTTGACGGCTGTATGATACCAAAGTAATATGTGCAAAATGAACAGAGAAATCAAAGCAAGTGACAAATAATGAATAACAGTTATATTGATATGAATACACATGTGTTTTGAAGCCCATTTGCCTGCTTTAACAGTATTATCAAATTATTAGGGACAATTTAGTGTTTGTGCAACTGGATGGTATGCAGTTGAGATAGATACAGCACATGGTGGTGTGTGTTGTATTGATTACCCTAGAATAACAAAGAAGTTGCAAGAATAGAAATTATCAATATTAATATTAATTTATGACCTGTGTCAATCATGAATGTGAAACACTTCAATTAAATACCAATTAGATACAGTACATGTAGCTACTCAGCTGACTGATTTTGTGCCAATCAATGAATCGCCCTAGTGCCCTGTGTGGAGCCTCACATACATATTATATTACTGGCATAGACATCTTTCAGTTGTATTTGAAGGCGTTCATGAACAGTCTATACATGTGTTCTTGACTTTGAATAATAAAGTTCTCAATACCACGATTAATGTTGATTATTACTTGTCTGATTTGGCTGCTGGTTGCGCATCTGGTCATTTTCCATAAGCTTTAAGAGAAAATATTTATATGGCAGCAGTGTGGAGTAGTGATTAGGGCTCTAGACTCCTGACCGGAGGGTCGTGGGTTCAATCCCAGGTGGGGGACACGGCTGCTGTACCCTTGAGCAAGGTACTTTACCTAGATTGCTCCAGTAAAAACCCAACTGTATAAATAGGTAATTGTATGTAAAAATAATGTATAAAAAATAATATAATTGTATGTAAAAAATAATGTGATATCTTGTAACAATTGTAAGTCGCCCTGGATAAGGGCGTCTGCTAAGAAATAAACAATAAAATATGTTTACATTTTTAGACACCCATAAATTAGACTTTTACGAACAATCCATACTGTAATCTACTTTTATTTCCCTTGTAAATTATTCTTATTAGGGTATCTCAGAAAAAGCCTATGCTGTTTTGGTTTAACAAACATTGGCAACTGATAGTTTAGTAGCAGTTTAAACTAATCTTTTGGATTTGTAATGAAGTTCTTAAACAAATTAGCACAGGCTTTCATGAACTGTACCAAGTCAAGATAAGAAGCAAGGCCAGACAATGCAGAGTCCCCTTCAGAAGACCCTGAGACAACAGCTGGGTCTGGAGGCGCACTGTAGCTCAACAAAGGAGTGGGTGAACTTTAACAAAATCCTTTCTGGTCTGATTTTACCCTGGCTTGGTAGTGTATCAGTACATTCAGTAGCATGCTGTAGGTATGTTTGTTTTTTGCATGTGGGACGGTCAGTGTTATGTAATACACTGCCATTACGGATTCAGTCCTGTGAGATGACATGAGGTGAGGAGACACCAGTTCGCACCAAGCCTTCGCCCTATTACACTTGTTTTCTTAATTTTGGGTGCTTGGCGTTTATTTGCATGTTTCATATGATGGCACCTCATTAAGATACTGGAGGGAAGAACAAGTTATCAAGTTAATACAGGCCTCTACTTCCTAGGTTCAATATCCATATCAAGCATTCAGTACATGAAGGAATAATTAACTTACTACCATGTAATGAATTAACTAGACAGATAAAAACAGATAGATAAAATACAACACATTGTAATGCATTGCAGATAGACAGAGAGAGCAAACTCGCGGCAGTCTGTTGCTGAAATAAGAGCAGGATTTAAAGTTCAGTATGGTGTAGAGCGGTATACTCATAGATCTCTCCCTCATGAGAAGGCGCTCTAATGATAGCACATCACCAGATGGTTTGACAGTATCACAAGTGCAATCCTCAACATCAAGACTGCTGCACGTCCTAGAAATTACAGGTATAGAAACATGATCGAGTTCCGCAGCTGTGATGTTCAGTCATATTACAGGAGGGTGTCAAGGCAGTGGTAAATATTTTCTTGTGGTTACGCTGTATGTCAATAACTGGGCTGGGATTCAAAACAACAATCTTTAAGCCTGGTTCCACTGAGGAAATTGTAGTTAGAGAATATACTATGTGTATTTGTTATGCCGCCACATAAAGTAAAATGGACTAATGAACATGTATTTAAGTATGGTTTGCAATGCGCTAATTGGATAACGAAAGCTACTATTTCTGTTATACATAAAAGAGTTTAGATAATACGTGTTCTGATGAAAATATTCAGCTCTATTATGACTGACAGCAAAACACACATCTCTATCTTAAACTACCAGTACTAGCATATATTTTAAACACAGGACAGTGTTAATAAGACCTTTGTATCTACTAGGTCTAGTGATTAGACCACACCATCCTTTCTATAAAACCCACTCATTATTCAAAATCAGTTTCTCAAAAAACTTAACTTGTACCTCAACGATTGAGGTACCACTGATTTTAGACCTGCTTTGTATGGTTTATTGCATTACATGAACATGTATTGAAAACACTGGTGACTGCTGTGATGGGAAAGTATTATGACTCCAATTGCAGTGTACTCAGTCCAACTGACATGATTATCAAATCTCTGCATTTTAGTCGTGCTGGCTACCATTCATAACCATTTGTGAGCAGAGGAGCCAAATTGGCTGTGATTCCAGTTGACAAAAGAGTTAAACAGCTGAGAGCTGAAATGTGTCTCTCAAGCCACATGCTGTATCTGCTCTGCGAGTGATCTCTGTACCATTGAAGGCTTGCCTGTTGCTGATGAATGGGGATGGACAGATATGTAAAGATGATGTGTCATGAGCTGCCTCTGATGAGTTTACTACAGCCAGTCTTTTAATCACATCAAAATGTGTCAAAGGTTGACAGAACCGCATCACACGAGGTCTGGCAGTTTAACTTGGTGTCATCTATTAGTGTAACACTTTTAGTGCGACCGCCTTGCTGTGTTCTCTGCAAACAACATGCAATACCTTTACAGATTGCGTTTTCATTAGTAACCCCGTGGATGCAGGCAGAGTGGGTTGAAAAGGTAAGGGGTGCTTGTAAACGAAGGGCGTCTTCAATGATCTGAAAAATGACGCCAAGAACCATGTGCTGTTTTGTGTGTGAACATCTTTTACCTGAGCAGGGGTCAATTCTCTCCAATGTCACAGTTACCATGGCTGCCCAAGTTCAATTTCCATAGGCCTTAATTTGCATGAGGCAATATGAGAACCAGTCCATTCAACAGCCACAATAAGAGACAAATAATAAGCCAACTTTCCCACGTTAATTGCACTCCTGTCTTGTCCCTCTTAGCATACCGTAATTCATTTCCTGCGGCACCATTTTAGTGCATGCCAGGATTGAATGCGTGTCGTCATTAGTCACGGAACCGTATTATGTAGCAAAGCACTCAGACTAAAGGACTTGTGAAAGTGAGCTCCAGTATCACAGAAGTGCATCTAGTCTGCTGTACCATCTGCGTGCTAAACATGCTTTCACTTCTCAAAATACACTCTAGCAGTTTTTTCTGCTACAGACATCAAAGCAACAACAAATGAAACCCGTCAGTTTCGACAGAGTACTCTTTTAGAAATTGAGGATCTCTGCAAACCCATGAATAAAGCCAAGTACGATACTATAAGTATAACCAGTGCTGTGCTTGATAATAGTGCATTGCTTGCAGGCTTTCTGATTGGAATGGATGTAATGGATGTTTTATTTGTTTGCTCACACAGGCTGTTGATCTGTCATATTGTCTTCTTACCATTGTAGTCAAATTGTTGCATTGCATGTGCTGAGTGGCTTAACTGTTACCCTTTGGTGTAATTATGTAATGTATTAACATCGTAATTTGCATAATGAATTGAATGTAATGGCTAAGTTAATATTGTTTTTTTAAATCAACTTGACCTTTAAGGGGTTAATGTCAATCTTACCTATCATGTATTTCCATTCTCTATGTAGATGAAAGGAGTACCATTAAAGCAAAGTTTGATGAATACTATATCTAAGTTTGATGACTAATGCTCTGCTTATTAAGCCAATGTGGCACACTTTCAGCCGATCAAATTTCATGAAGTAGACAGGCTTGGGCTGACAAATCAATATTCATTATACAAGCGCCCACCTTGTAAATGATGCCTCGATGGGCCATTTCCTGTTTAAACAAACACATAAAAATGAGCTAACCGCATTAGGAAAAAGTGTGAGCCTTCCCTTCAAATAATGAGGCAAGACTATGGTACATGTGCTTGTGCATAAAAGCAACTTCAGCATATGTAATATATTATGAATCTGTATACTGTCAGTAAATGTACAGTAATACAACTATGTGTGCAGTGTGCTGCAATCGTATGTCTGTTTTGTAATAACTGCTGCAAGAAGCTGCATGTTCTGAATGTTTATGGATATGGGTTATATTTGAATGTATCCATGTCTTGCTTGCTTGCATGCTTGTAACAGTAGACATGACAAATAGAATCGGCTCTGTATTTCCCAGCTGTTCCAGTGAATCCTTGGATCACCAGCAAATCCACACGGTTCTACTGCTCTGCAGAAACCTTATACAATCTTTCATTTTTGATTGTATTTTTGTTTCTTTAATCTTGCATCTTCCTTAGTTCTGATTCCTCTTCTTTTCATTCTATGTTCATTATAATCTTTATTTCCATTCTGCTTGTGAGTTGAGGTTGTGGTTGTGGTTAGCCCAGAAACAGGTCTAAAACGAATCCCTGAGTTGGTGACTAGCCAATAGCCCCAGGTATTGGAAAGCCTACTTGACAGGAATTCATGGCTGTGGGGGGGGACAAGAGCTTTGGGGCAGGAGATGGGTAGTTTATTCATAGATACCATACAAAATGAAGCCACTTCTGTAGGACATGGGAATAGTTAATAAGATTCATGAATATAATTCTTATGTTTATGAGCTGTGAATAACCCAAGGTGTCTATATAATTCATTTTATTGTGTATATTATTTAGTATTGGGCTTTACAAGATGATAATATTGAATAATAGTGTGCATTCAAATGCGCCTAACAAGCTAAAAATATGTATTTTTTAAAAACAGTAAATTTCTATTGAGTATTAAAGAAAAATGCATTTGAAATCAAGAGTTGTAGCCTGAGAGATTTCTTAGACATTACCTGAGAGATTTCTTAGACATTTCTTAGACATCACCAATGACTTACATTTTGATTATAGGAATGTTTTAGCAGTTTTTCAGCTTGCTGGTGAAAGATTTATGATTTGACGAGGGGATTACAAAATTGATCCCTTTTTTTCACTCCATCTTTTTTTCCCGATAACGCATTCCGGGCAAACACTTTCAACACTTATTAGCTATACCTCACCAGGCTTCTTTAATGTCAGGTTAGGATAAAAGATAAGCAGTGTACACTAGTAAAAAAAATTATAAATAAATAACTGGTACCTCTACATCAACATTCACCCCACCTTGATAATGCAGCATTGGCTTACAAGCGACAGTGTCCTGGTGACCAGTGGAGTTCTGCTGGTTTTCTGAGCCTGCACTCTATGGATTATCTATATGATTTATGCTGGTTAATACTATTCTTTATCAACTTCCAGACAGAAAAGGGAAAATACATAGCACTACATACTGTATGTTTGTAGATGTGAAATGCTCTTGTAAATAGAAAACACTCCCCATCAAGATAATATGAAATCATAACATTCATAAAATTGTGGGTCTCTTATGAATATGTTTAAAGTATAGGAACAGGCTTTGATTCCATTTAAATGCATAAGCTATTTTTTTAAATTAAGGATATGGCAGAACGTATAGCATTTTTGAACATGCATATTTTCACCAAAAAAGGTGATTTTGCTTATTTGATATTGATTGTAAATATAGTTACATGTAGGTGTCATTCTAAGATCTGTATTCTTCTACACATTTTGGAAGGTTAAGGAAATGTTTTATTTAGTATGTTAGTAAAATATTTTAATATAAATTAAATAAATGCATCTGTCTGTTTGCATTTGAACCTCATAGATTAGGTAGCTACTGAAATCCATTGTGTAGTGTGAAACTTCAGGTAAGAATATTTTATTGTATTGTTATTGACACACTTTTACTAACTGTTAGCTAGCTAGTATTTACATACCACCATTGTAACTTTGGTAAATGGTAGTGTTTGTTATCACCAAAGTGCAGTGATAACAGTGATCGAAGTGTAATTTGTGATAGTATAGGGTCTTTTACTTTATTTACTTTGAGCCACCTGTGAGAAGAACAGGCATGGGAATTGTGCAAGCATTCAGATAAGCATTGACAAAGCATACACACAGATCAATGGAAGATTTCAGAAAGCTGAGGATGTATGTGCACATAAACAAAATGCCGTGGTA
>JAGXEW010001322.1:0-22971 GCA_030684275.1 Acipenser oxyrinchus oxyrinchus | reverse complement strand
TCGGGGTAGGCAGGTTCTGTTATATCATTATGGGGTGTGATGTGATGCTTTGTATCAGATCGGGGTAGGCAGGTTCTGTTATATCATTATGGGGTGTGATGTGATGCTTTGTATCAGATCGGGGTAGGCAGGTTCTGTTATATCATTATGGGGTGTGATGTGATGCTTTGTATCAGATCGGGGTAGGCAGGTTCTGTTATATCATTATGGGGTGTGATGTGATGCTTTGTATCAGATCGGGGTAGGCAGGTTCTGTTATATCATTATGGGGTGTGATGTGATGCTTTGTATCAGATCAGGGGTAGGCAGGTTCTGTTATATCATTATGGGGTGTGATGTGATGCTTTGTATCAGATCGGTGGTAGGCAGGTTCTGTTATATCATTATGGGGTGTGATGTGATGCTTTGTATCAGATCAGGGGTAGGCAGGTTCTGTTATATCATTATGGGGTGTGATGTGATGCTTTGTATCAGATCGGTGGTAGGCAGGTTCTGTTATATCATTATGGGGTGTGATGTGATGCTTTGTATCAGATCAGGGGTAGGCAGGTTCTGTTATATCATTATGGGGTGTGATGTGATGCTTTGTATCAGATCGGGGTAGGCAGGTTCTGTTATATCATTATGGGGTGTGATGTGATGCTTTGTATCAGATCGGGGTAGGCAGGTTCTGTTATATCATTATGGGGTGTGATGTGATGCTTTGTATCAGATCGGGGTAGGCAGGTTCTGTTATATCATTATGGGGTGTGATGTGATGCTTTGTATCAGATCGGGGTAGGCAGGTTCTGTTATATCATTATGGGGTGTGATGTGATGCTTTGTATCAGATCAGGGGTAGGCAGGTTCTGTTATATCATTATGGGGTGTGATGTGATGCTTTGTATCAGATCGGGGTAGGCAGGTTCTGTTATATCATTATGGGGTGTGATGTGATGCTTTGTATCAGATCGGGGTAGGCAGGTTCTGTTATATCATTATGGGGTGTGATGTGATGCTTTGTATCAGATCGGTGGTAGGCAGGTTCTGTTATATCATTATGGGGTGTGATGTGATGCTTTGTATCAGATCGGGGTAGGCAGGTTCTGTTATATCATTATGGGGTGTGATGTGATGCTTTGTATCAGATCGGGGTAGGCAGGTTCTGTTATATCATTATGGGGTGTGATGTGATGCTTTGTATCAGATCGGGGTAGGCAGGTTCTGTTATATCATTATGGGGTGTGATGTGATGCTTTGTATCAGATCGGGGTAGGCAGGTTCTGTTATATCATTATGGGGTGTGATGTGATGCTTTGTATCAGATCGGGGTAGGCAGGTTCTGTTATATCATTATGGGGTGTGATGTGATGCTTTGTATCAGATCAGGGGTAGGCAGGTTCTGTTATATCATTATGGGGTGTGATGTGATGCTTTGTATCAGATCGGGGTAGGCAGGTTCTGTTATATCATTATGGGGTGTGATGTGATGCTTTGTATCAGATCGGGGTAGGCAGGTTCTGTTATATCATTATGGGGTGTGATGTGATGCTTTGTATCAGATCAGGGGTAGGCAGGTTCTGTTATATCATTATGGGGTGTGATGTGATGCTTTGTATCAGATCAGGGTAGGCAGGTTCTGTTATATCATTATGGGGTGTGATGTGATGCTTTGTATCAGATCGGGGTAGGCAGGTTCTGTTATATCATTATGGGGTGTGATGTGATGCTTTGTATCAGATCGGGGTAGGCAGGTTCTGTTATATCATTATGGGGTGTGATGTGATGCTTTGTATCAGATCAGGGGTAGGCAGGTTCTGTTATATCATTATGGGGTGTGATGTGATGCTTTGTATCAGATCAGGGGTAGGCAGGTTCTGTTATATCATTATGGGGTGTGATGTGATGCTTTGTATCAGATCAGGGGTAGGCAGGTTCTGTTATATCATTATGGGGTGTGATGTGATGCTTTGTATCAGATCAGGGGTAGGCAGGTTCTGTTATATCATTATGGGGTGTGATGTGATGCTTTGTATCAGATCAGGGGTAGGCAGGTTCTGTTATATCATTATGGGGTGTGATGTGATGCTTTGTATCAGATCAGGGGTAGGCAGGTTCTGTTATATCATTATGGGGTGTGATGTGATGCTTTGTATCAGATCAGGGGTAGGCAGGTTCTGTTATATCATTATGGGGTGTGATGTGATGCTTTGTATCAGATCAGGGGTAGGCAGGTTCTGTTATATCATTATGGGGTGTGATGTGATGCTTTGTATCAGATCGGGGTAGGCAGGTTCTGTTATATCATTATGGGGTGTGATGTGATGCTTTGTATCAGATCAGGGGTAGGCAGGTTCTGTTATATCATTATGGGGTGTGATGTGATGCTTTGTATCAGATCAGGGGTAGGCAGGTTCTGTTATATCATTATGGGGTGTGATGTGATGCTTTGTATCAGATCAGGGGTAGGCAGGTTCTGTTATATCATTATGGGGTGTGATGTGATGCTTTGTATCAGATCAGGGGTAGGCAGGTTCTGTTATATCATTATGGGGTGTGATGTGATGCTTTGTATCAGATCAGGGGTAGGCAGGTTCTGTTATATCATTATGGGGTGTGATGTGATGCTTTGTATCAGATCAGGGGTAGGCAGGTTCTGTTATATCATTATGGGGTGTGATGTGATGCTTTGTATCAGATCAGGGGTAGGCAGGTTCTGTTATATCATTATGGGGTGTGATGTGATGCTTTGTATCAGATCAGGGGTAGGCAGGTTCTGTTATATCATTATGGGGTGTGATGTGATGCTTTGTATCAGATCAGGGGTAGGCAGGTTCTGTTATATCATTATGGGGTGTGATGTGATGCTTTGTATCAGATCAGGGGTAGGCAGGTTCTGTTATATCATTATGGGGTGTGATGTGATGCTTTGTATCAGATCAGGGGTAGGCAGGTTCTGTTATATCATTATGGGGTGTGATGTGATGCTTTGTATCAGATCAGGGGTAGGCAGGTTCTGTTATATCATTATGGGGTGTGATGTGATGCTTTGTATCAGATCAGGGGTAGGCAGGTTCTGTTATATCATTATGGGGTGTGATGTGATGCTTTGTATCAGATCAGGGGTAGGCAGGTTCTGTTATATCATTATGGGGTGTGATGTGATGCTTTGTATCAGATCAGGGGTAGGCAGGTTCTGTTATATCATTATGGGGTGTGATGTGATGCTTTGTATCAGATCAGGGGTAGGCAGGTTCTGTTATATCATTATGGGGTGTGATGTGATGCTTTGTATCAGATCGGGGTAGGCAGGTTCTGTTATATCATTATGGGGTGTGATGTGATGCTTTGTATCAGATCAGGGGTAGGCAGGTTCTGTTATATCATTATGGGGTGTGATGTGATGCTTTGTATCAGATCGGGGTAGGCAGGTTCTGTTATATCATTATGGGGTGTGATGTGATGCTTTGTATCAGATCGGGGTAGGCAGGTTCTGTTATATCATTATGGGGTGTGATGTGATGCTTTGTATCAGATCAGGGGTAGGCAGGTTCTGTTATATCATTATGGGGTGTGATGTGATGCTTTGTATCAGATCAGGGGTAGGCAGGTTCTGTTATATCATTATGGGGTGTGATGTGATGCTTTGTATCAGATCAGGGGTAGGCAGGTTCTGTTATATCATTATGGGGTGTGATGTGATGCTTTGTATCAGATCGGGGTAGGCAGGTTCTGTTATATCATTATGGGGTGTGATGTGATGCTTTGTATCAGATCGGGGTAGGCAGGTTCTGTTATATCATTATGGGGTGTGATGTGATGCTTTGTATCAGATCGGGGTAGGCAGGTTCTGTTATATCATTATGGGGTGTGATGTGATGCTTTGTATCAGATCAGGGGTAGGCAGGTTCTGTTATATCATTATGGGGTGTGATGTGATGCTTTGTATCAGATCAGGGTAGGCAGGTTCTGTTATATCATTATGGGGTGTGATGTGATGCTTTGTATCAGATCAGGGGTAGGCAGGTTCTGTTATATCATTATGGGGTGTGATGTGATGCTTTGTATCAGATCAGGGGTAGGCAGGTTCTGTTATATCATTATGGGGTGTGATGTGATGCTTTGTATCAGATCGGGGTAGGCAGGTTCTGTTATATCATTATGGGGTGTGATGTGATGCTTTGTATCAGATCGGTGGTAGGCAGGTTCTGTTATATCATTATGGGGTGTGATGTGATGCTTTGTATCAGATCAGGGGTAGGCAGGTTCTGTTATATCATTATGGGGTGTGATGTGATGCTTTGTATCAGATCAGGGGTAGGCAGGTTCTGTTATATCATTATGGGGTGTGATGTGATGCTTTGTATCAGATCAGGGGTAGGCAGGTTCTGTTATATCATTATGGGGTGTGATGTGATGCTTTGTATCAGATCAGGGGTAGGCAGGTTCTGTTATATCATTATGGGGTGTGATGTGATGCTTTGTATCAGATCAGGGGTAGGCAGGTTCTGTTATATCATTATGGGGTGTGATGTGATGCTTTGTATCAGATCAGGGGTAGGCAGGTTCTGTTATATCATTATGGGGTGTGATGTGATGCTTTGTATCAGATCGGTGGTAGGCAGGTTCTGTTATATCATTATGGGGTGTGATGTGATGCTTTGTATCAGATCGGTGGTAGGCAGGTTCTGTTATATCATTATGGGGTGTGATGTGATGCTTTGTATAATTTTAAGGAATGATAATAGGATGTCACATTTGATAAGAGCATCACTTGGGACTGATTGACTGTGACATCGTTACTCTGTAACCTCGAGCATGCCTTGAAAAACTCCAGCCCCTATCCTGGGGCTCAGCATTTTAAATAAACATTATTTCTAACATAAACATGTTAGAAATAAAGAAATAAACACAACAGTAAACATAGCCAGAGAACTCTATAGTACAGCATGGTCGATCATTGTGCACATTAAACCACTGTCCATTTTAAACCCTGAATTGCCTTCCTCACAAATGACCCTGCTCTTGTCCATATCATATCAGTTATTGAAACACACAAAAGGACATGCCTGCACAACCCCCATGTTACACATGAAACACACGCCTGCACAAGCCCCATACATTATACACATGAAACACACGCCTGCACAAGCCCCATACATTATACACATGAAACACACGCCTGCACAAGCCCCATACATTATACACATGAAACACACGCCTGCACAAGCCCCATACATTATACACATGAAACACATGCCTGCACAAGCCCCATACATTATACACATGAAACACACGCCTGCACAAGCCCCATACATTATACACATGAAACACACGCCTGCACAAGCCCCATACATTATACACATGAAACACACGCCTGCACAAGCCCCATACATTATACACATGAAACACACGCCTGCACAAGCCCCATACATTATACACATGAAACACACAGCCTGCACAAGCCCCATACATTATACACATGAAACACACGCCTGCACAAGCCCCATACATTATACACATGAAACACACGCCTGCACAAGCCCCATACATTATACACATGAAATACACGCTGCACAAGCCCACATACATAACTGCACTCACACATGACAACACGACGCTCTGACACAACAGCTCTACTACATTATACACATGAAACACGTGCCTGCACAAGCCCCATACATTATACACATGAAATACACGCCTGCACAAGCCCCATACATTATACACATGAAACACACGCCTGCACAAGCCCCATACATTATACACATGAAACACACGCCTGCACAAGCCCCATACATTATACACATGAAACACACACCTGCACAAGCCCCTTACAATAAGTGTACTGTGGACCGATTTCAGTCAACGCTGAGCTCTGAAAAGCGTTCTGTACACAGTGCTAATGTGGAGAGCATGCAATGATGGCTAACGGGGCTACTCTGGAATGACGGCGCTGTTTCACTGAGAATCACTTTGGATTTTGGAGTGAAAGGAACTGTTTGCCTATTTCTCACTGGCTTGTTGCTCTCAGCTACTTCATGTTAGCATTTGGTATTCATTTAATATTTTACCAGCAGAACTGTTTAGTAGTTTAGTAGTGCAAAGGTTGTGCTGAACTGGTTTCTAGGAAATAGGAATCCCTATCAGTCTAGACATAGGAGTGAATTCTGATCACAGGATTCATTTGCTATGGCTGTTATAGATGTTTAGTAAAAGGTTATTGCTTGCATGCAAAAGCATGTATTTCACAGAAAGATATGCAGTACAGTCTGTTAGCTGCTTCAGTGCAACACCGGCACCAGAACAATCAATCCGCATTTGGGGGGCAAGAAAAACTGCTCATTTGATTAAACAGGTGCTACACGCAGCCTGTGAGGAGGTCAAATAAACCTTTCTTTTCCAGTTGCTGAAGCACTCTTTTGTTTTCTTTTTTCAAACATGGTTGCCAGGGTAATGAGAAGATCCCAGGGAGAACAGGCAGGTCACAAACAGCAGCCCAATTAACCACTCACACATTCCAGCTCATTGTTTCATATTAACTGCAGAGCTAGCCCTGAACAAGGCATCATGGGAATAGGGATTCTCTACTTTTATATATAGAGATAGAGAGAGAGAATGCTGTGTGTGGGACCAGCCAGTTACACACATCAGGAGTTCAGAGCTAGCCCTGAACAAGGCATCATGTGGAATAGGGATTCTCTACTTTTCCAGCTGGTTGAGCTCCTGCTGCCTATTACTCATATCTTTCACTCTCTCTGATAAGGAGTGACATGGGAAGCTGGGTTAGGGACACAGCATGTCAAACAGCATGTCCTGATAGCTTCTCACGGGCTGCGCTCCCATCTACACATGATGCTTCTCAACAGCAAATCACAGAAGCGCAGACAGCAGGGGCGGGTCCTCGTCTTATCAGCTGATACGTGTCAAAAGGTTTTTTCTTAGCACCGAGACCTATGATACATGACTGGTGCTTTGATCATTCACTCCTCTGCCTCCTATATATATATATATATATATACAGTATATCTTCCTATACCAGCTGTTATCCCTGGTGTGGGCTCATCTCCATGGGGGAAGGGCTCCCCACTGTATCTGAGGAACTACCCTGTACAGGGCTGTCTGTTAACAGTGTTCTCATAGCCACGTTTTATTTTGTTACATTGGGAAGCTGGAGATGTGATATGCAGAGATCTATACTGGATCACTATCTCTATGATGGGGCTTCAATCAACTAAGTTAAAAATCCATACGTGTGATAGAGGGCTGGAAGGAAATACCTGCCTGCTCTCTCACTCCTGCAAAAAACAAATGCCCATATTGACCTGGCCCTCTGAAGTGCCTCATTATTATGCCTTCAGGTTATGTTCAATGACACTGTGCTCCTGCAATTTTAAAGGTGACTTTTATATAGTGAATTATTTTATTACTAATATGAAAGAAAGAAAGAAAGAAAGAAAGAAAGAAAGAAAGAAAGAAAGAAAGAAAGAAAGAAAAGAAAGAAAAGAACACGTGCATCGCCTTGCTAGTGCACAGGATTTCTTTTTTTTTTGCCACACTACAGCACTATGAACCATTACAGACCCCCACTGGACAGAGAACTTCATTGCTTAGCAGAATATGCATCCACATTCCCTTTCATCCCTTGGACCCCTCTTGCAGTTAATACCTTGTTCAAAATAGCCACTTTCAATACCTTCCAGGCCCAGAACTCTAGCCAGACTCTCAGAACACACAGCCACATAATGAGCTGCACATCTCTGTCCGTGTTTGTGGAGGAATCGGAATACATTTCCATGTTTGACCGACCTCAGTCAGGATTCTTAGAGCTGCACTGACCTCACTTGTATAATTGGCCTGTTTGCTGTCTGTAAAAGGCCTTGGTTGATTTAAATGGTTCTTTTTTCCACTGGCTCAGAGTCTTGAAAGTTGAAAGCAAGGCAAGGTGTTGCAGTAGTCGTGGCTGTCTGACATGACTACTGCAACAGTATTTCAATGTTATTCATGTGCAGTTTCTCATGGTCTGAGGTTGGATGCACTTTACAGCAAACCTGCTGGTATGGTTCCCCAACAACTCTGAGGTTAGCTGCTTGTTTCCATAGAAACATCAACAGACCCAGCAGTATACAGTGGTGCTAACAAGTTATTCATAATGACCATTTGTATTCGATGTAAATGTAACTCAAGCAGTTCTCTTGTTTTCGCTGGGCACTCCTAGCTTCTACTGCACAGACACTATCTTTTACTCCGTTTATAAGAGAATTCATTCTCGTTTTCTCCAGTTTGAATTTGCAATATTAACAGACAAGAAAATGCATTTGCCATTAGAATGAAAGGTTACCAATAACACCTTCTAGGGGAGAACACTGTTCCACGTTTAGGCCAGTCATGCACTGCATATTTAAAGCTGTGTTCAGGAGATACAGTAAATGAACACTCTGGGACCCTCTGAGGATATTAACTGATTCAGGCTCAGAAGTGAGTCCCAGTGGGTTAAACTGTAATGAAAGCTAAAGCTGCAATGCCTGTGTTTCCTGTTAACTGCCAAAGGTGAAGGTCAATAGATTAATAATAAAGAAGCCAGAGGCTCAGTAACAATTAGACTCCTCACATTTTCAGGGCAAACTGCTTCCCAATTTATTTAGTGAGGATATAGAGAGTCAAAGTGTTACTGTTCAGGGTCATCTGGAGTTGGCATCACCCTGCTGCCCCTCGATTGTGACATCACAGCTGTGGAGCACTGACTGACAGCAAGCAGTCTTCACTGCATGGGTCTGCTTCACCCCCATTCACTAGCATCTATCAATCCTGGGCCCTATTCAATTGTGACATCACAGCTGTGGAGCGCTGACTGACAGCAAGCTTCACCCCCATTCACTAGCATCTATCAATCCTGGGCCCTATTCGAGTGTGACATCATTGCTTTGGAGCTCTGACTGACAGAAAGCAGTCTTCACTGCCCTTAAACTCAGTGACTTCAATCAGCCTGTCAGAGTGCATGATGGGTTTCTCAAGGAGACATGAGTTTCTATCGAATGAGATATCTCACCTATTGTCACTGGTATTGGATCAAGTCCAAAGAATCTCTGTCGTACAGGTAAGCGGTAAAACAATGAAGGAAGGATCTATTCCACACCATGGAAACAGGATAATGAGTTAACTGAAGCTTGGCACCACAATGCTTTCTTAATACTGTTTTTAAAAACAAACCTGGTGCTGGCACAATCAAACCTCATCTCCTAATCCTCTCAACAGAAATCCACTGCAAAGACTTAGAGCTGCACCAGAACCACTAGAAAGAGATCCTGTGTTTATTTATTCATCACCTGGCTGTGTTTGACTCGTGTCCTTTAAAGGAGCTCTCTCCTGTGGTCCTGAAGAAACAGGCTGAGGTCTCGGTCTCTCGCTCTCTCTCTCTCTCTCTCATGCCAAGCGCGATGATGAATAACACATTTTCCTTGACAGACCGCGCCATTCATCACGCTGCGTCTCAATCCCGCTAACGGAGGCCTCACAATACTTCAATGTCGTATGCTGGACCGCCCCAATGAATCCATTTTTTTTTAATACAGTTTATCCTGTGTTTCTGTCTTTCTTTTTTCTTTCTTTATACAGTAATAAATAAAAGAGCACAGAATAAAAGTTTACAATTGCAGGAGCAGAGTCTATTATGAATAATTTTATATCAGCACAATGGTGGAACTGGTCCAGTGTCAAAAAAATCAATCAGACTTTAGAAGAGTCATGTGATCTTCGAGCTGTGTGATACACAAAACAAACAGCAGCTGGCAGGTAAAGCATTTAATTTATATTGTAAGAGTGGCAGGCTAGAGATTCAAATACATTTCCTTTGACAGACCCTCATCCCCATGTATGATATGCATAGCGAATCATCCATGAGAAGGTTACTATAACACAGAGGGCAAGCGTGCATTTTTCTCAGAGTGGATCATTGATCCAGATGAGGAGTCATTGGTGCACATTCTCCCCCCTTTCACCTCATCTCATTTCATTTCATCATCTCACCGACAGGGGACAGAATCCAGAGCGACAGTGTATCACACAGCACTGCCTGTTACATTCTCTCCCCTTTCACCTCATCTCATTTCATTTCATCATCTCACCGACAGGGGACAGAATCCAGAGCGACAGTGTATCACACAGCACTGGCTTTCCAGAAATCACAGGTGTTGCATAATCAACCAGTTGTTCATCAGAGACAAGTGAAAGCCCAGAAAATCCATTTAATCAGCCACTTAAAAAATGAAATAGATAGAAATGAAGGCAAAGGAGATGCTACCTTTCAAAAGCTCTCCTGTCCCCCAACAGTGTGGATCCAGCAGATCAATGATGAATTGCATGCCTCCTTTAACGTGCAGTACTGGGAAGTCTGAAGGGTCTTCTGCTGTTTCAACACTCTCTCTCTGTGACGTGTCTATTGAGCACACTGCCTGCAGAGCACTGAGCTGATAAAGGGGCAGCTGAAGGATCCCTGTCAATAGAGCCGGAACTGATAAGGAGCTTAGATTGACAAAACCAGGGTTCAGTAACCAGGGCCCTGCAGTGACCAGCCTTTACTGACAGCCAATGCGTTTCCAATCCAAGCAGACTGCTTGATACAATAAGGGACTGGGATCAATGCAGTCCCTCTGGGTATAGACAGCTCAGTACAGTCAAGTGCTATTGCAATGTGCAGCGCTGGAAGGAGGGAACTACCTCTCTATGGCAGACAGTCCCCTGCAGGCTATTCACTGACTGCCAAACCCTTCAAGTCGTACTGTGTGTCTGCTCCAAATTCCTCCCGTTACCTCTACAGTTAAATCTCACTTGAGATTGCCCTGCGTACAGCACTAGACCCAAGTCTTGATTCTTTAGATCCAAAAGGCATTCCTACTTTGATTCCATCTGTATTCCAGCATAATTTAGATTTGGTATTTGGAGAGGGAGACTTGCCAAGTGGTTCTATATATATATATATATATATATATATATATATATATATATATATATATATATATATATATATATATATATATATATATATATAAAGGATAGTTAAAGTACAGTTTCCTGCTGTATGAGAGACTTGTGTATGCAAATGAAAAGTATTGTCAGTGCTGTGAATGATATGAGCCGATTTTCCACACACCTGGAAAAGTGAATCACTTGTATTGTTTCCCTCGCAGACACTTGCTGATGACAGCCTGGAAGCTACAATGTTGGGTTTTAGACAGACAGGTTTACATACAGATACAGTGGATAGAACGACTCCACAGGTGTTTAAAAGTACTCCTGGCAGAATTCAGACCCCATCATTAAAAATGTGACTGATGAGCCTTGATGAGAAATGAGGTGTATCCTGGTGTGGAAAATAGATCAGGAATCGGGCAGTAACTTGTCAGATTCTGCAGATTTAATCCTAGAAAACAAGCAATCAAGACAACGCAGAAGACAAGTGATTACAAGAGGTGTCCTCCCTCCCGCTGGCTCCCCAGCACGCAGCCCCAGTGCGCTTGTGTGTGACAACATTGAAATGTTATGATGGGCTGTCAAAAGCCATTAAGTAAGTGTGTGAAGGCATGCTGCTGTATAAACAATTGCAGGGCTCCCCTTGTGCTGAAGGGACTCACGT
Organism: Acipenser oxyrinchus oxyrinchus; assembly: GCA_030684275.1. Lineage (NCBI taxonomy): Eukaryota > Metazoa > Chordata > Actinopteri > Acipenseriformes > Acipenseridae > Acipenser > Acipenser oxyrinchus. Next base: position 11,360 of record JAGXEW010001322.1, on the reverse strand, counting down.
GCCGTTGATGACCCCGTCAGGGTTGAGCATGGGGATGATCTTGAAGATGTATGCGTCTCGCAGACTCTCGGCCACAGGGTGACTGCTGCAGAGGAACTCCAGAGTACCCTTCATCACCCAGCTGGCATTGCTCTCCCCGGGGTGAACACGGGCCGTCAGCAGCACGCAGGGACGGTTACCTGGGGAGACAGGAGGGGGGGTATACCAGACAGTAGAAATACAGCTCGAAATACTGGATAACTACAACTGCTGCAGAACTAACTATACATATACTGTAACTACTGCAGAACTATAACCATACATATACTGTAACTTCTGCAGAACTATAACCATACATATACTGTAACTACTGCAGAACTATAACCATACATATACTGTAACTACTGAAGAACTATAACCATACATACACTGTAACTACTGCAGAACTATAACCATACATATACTGTAACTACTGCAGAACTAACTATACATATACTGTAACTACTGCAGAACTATAACCATACATATACTGTAACTACTGCAGAACTATAACCATACATACACTGTAACTACTGCAGAACTATAACCATACATATACTGTAACTACTGCAGAACTATAACCATACATACACTGTAACTACTGCAGAACTATAACCATACATACACTGTAACTACTGCAGAACTATAACCATACATATACTGTAACTACTGCAGAACTATAACCATACATATACTGTAACTACTGCAGAACTATAACCATACATATATTGTCCTATCTTGTGCTCTACTGTAATGAGACACAGCCCCTCTCTAAGTCACATGGTTGACTGTGAGTCTTGTGCTCTCCTGTAATGAGACACAGCCCCTCTCAAGTCACATGGTTGACTGTGAGTCTTGTGCTCTCCTGTAATAAGACACAGCCCCTCTCAAGTCACATGGTTGACTGTGAGTCTTGTGCTCGATAAGGAAGCTGAGACTCAGTCCACTAGGGCACTCCTATACAGATCTTGATGAAACACCACACAGTTGATGCTGCACTGACTGAGATGCATCACAAAGAGCAATGGCGGGGGGCAGCTTTAGGAACCTGTTTGGCACAGCAGGTTGTTTTCCCCCTGGATGCACATAATATTCACCCAAATGTATTGAACACTACAGCTGTAAATGCTAAGAAGGTTCTGATTTGAAAAGTGTGTTTACGGTTCCTATTGCTGAAACAGAAACAGAAAGGTCAAGCAGACAAACTTGTCCACTAGTGTCTTCATCGGTTTCTTATTCACTGCCAATAAAACAATGGCGAGAACAAGCCAACAACATGACATCCAGTCAATCTCTTCAGCTTCCTCAATGGCTAGAACAAGCCAACAACATGACATTCAGTCAATCTCTTTAGCTTCCTCAATGGCTAGAACAAGCCAACAACATGACATCCAATCAATCTCTTTAACTTCCTCAATGGCTAGAACAAGCCAACAACATGACATCCAATCAATCTCTTTAGCTTCCTCAATGGCTAGAACAAGCCAACAACATGACATCCAATCAATCTCTTTAACTTCCTCAATGGCTAGAACAAGCCAACAACATGACATCCAATCAATCTCTTCAGCTTCCTCAATGGCTAGAACAAGCCAACAACATGACATCCAATCAATCTCTTCAGCTTCCTCAATGGCTAGAACAAGCCAACAACATGACATCCAATCAATCTCTTCAGCTTCCTCAATGGCTAGAACAAGCCAACAACATGACATCCAATCAATCTCTTTAGCTTCCTCAATGGCTAGAACAAGCCAACAACATGACATCCAATCAATCTCTTCAGCTTCCTCAATGGCTAGAACAAGCCAACAACATGACATCCAATCAATCTCTTCAACTTCCTCAATGGCTAGAACAAGCCAACAACATGACATCCAATCAATCTCTTCAGCTTCCTCAATGGCTAGAACAAGCCAACAACATGACATCCAATCAATCTCTTCAGCTTCCTCAATGGCTAGAACAAGCCAACAACATGACATCCAATCAATCTCTTCAGCTTCCTCAATGGCTAGAACAAGCCAACAACATGACATCCAATCAATCACTTTAACTTCCTCAATGGCTAGAACAAGCCAACAACATGACATCCAATCAATCTCTTTAGCTTCCTCAATGGCTAGAACAAGCCAACAACATGACATCCAATCAATCTCTTCAGCTTCCTCAATGGCTAGAACAAGCCAACAACATGACATCCAGTCAGTCTCTTCAGCTTCCTCATACTGTGCCGATACAATGAATTCAATCTGTCCTCACTTGATACAAACATGGCTACAGATTGAAACAGGCTATTGAAAGCTCAATTTAACATGGAATATATAAGAGCATGGAGATATAAAGGACATCTCTTATCCTGGATTAGAATAGAAATGATCACTTTCTCAGGATAAAGCAGATCTCTTTGAAGGAAAATTAAATTCTGCCTCCCTCACAGATTTGATATTTATCGCTTTCCATTTTAACTACAAAACACTTTCCCTAGAGATGCTTGATGTTTATTCTTTTCTTTTTTTTCTTTTTCAGAAGTAAGAGGCTTTTTAACCATCACAAGATGGTCTAGCCAGTCCATCAGTGTCTTCTGCATCCGTGTGAATTTCAGTGGCAGGAATGATGAAAACCTTATTAATATATATTTGTTTCTGTTCTCCTGTTTTGAAAAAAAGAGAATAATGAACGCTGAAGTTTAAAGAGGAAGCCGCTTCAAATGTCATTAGAGTTGTTTATTTTTCTCTTACTATATTGCTATGTTCTGAGGGGCTCTGGGTTTTGTTGCTAAAAGACTGAATTGTAAAATTTTTTCTCTAAATTCGTTTGAAATAAAAAAAATTAAAAAGGTGGACATCGGTTCGAGCAAAATGAGTGCAGAAGGATCGATGGCTTTAAGGACAGCTGGGTCAGCAAACTGGAAACTCAACAAGCTCTGCTTCTGCGGCTCACACACCCCATGCATTGTATTGAACATGCGGCTCACACACCCCATGCATTGTATTCACACACATGCATTGTATTGCTGCACACACACCCCATGCATTGTATTGAACAGGACTGTGGGACACAGCATCACATAGCTCCTGTTAGAATAGACCGGTCTGTAAAATGCCCAGAGCTCAACCTGTAACTCAAATTTCAATATCTGTCTTTTTAAAGCTTTGCCTCTTTCCTGCCACTCACTTTTCTCCATCACAGCCAGCATGGCACTAGATATATCCGCTAAAGAAAGAAAAGACTCTTAAACGAGAGAGACAGTAGAAACTCGTTCTGCGAGGATCAATGCAGCAGTCAGGGAATTCTTTTGATTTGTTTATTAACCAGACTGAAGGCCTGCAGTGCCCACTATAGCCAGATTCAATGAAATTCCAAATGTGCTGCTGATATGAAACCATCTCTCTTGCTTTCTTTTACTCAATTTACTAAACATCAGCATTCCAAAGGAAGGCTCAAATATCCCTGAGAGCAGTCTGGGGTTTTGTAAGGACAGCTAGGGCCTCTATGTGTGTGTATTCATCAATATATAGATCTAGAGTCACACTCTCTGTAGCCAATGCAAGTAGAAAGCTGGGCTGCCTCCTGCAACTGGAACAGCTTGGGCACACGCCTCCAGTCGAGGCACAACATGTTGGATGCTCTTCTGAGGTTTGAGGATCATTCATCTTCCAGGGTGTCAAGCAGAACGTGCCACTTGTGTGTGTATTTCAGATCCTATGGTACAGTTCAGTACATATTTAGAAATCCATATTTGACTTTGTATTTAGTATCCTGGCCAGAAAAACATTTGGCCACTGGCGCATGTGCTCAGCAAAAATCATATTAGCAGTAGAGGTAGTGGTAAAATGCAAGTTTGCATATTGTGCGTGCGGTCTCTCTAATCCCAACCACCCATTTTTTAATTAGATATTTAGAATGAATCAGCATCATCCCCAGTCTGCCATGAACCCTGTGTTTGTTTGCCTGTTAAATGGGTAACGCTCTATCCTTTAATAGGCTCCTTTACTTCAGCCTGCAAACTGGTTCACAGGGCTTTTTAACTGTAAGAATCCGGGCTCTTTTAAAACCGAATTGCTTCAGCATGCCCTGGGTAAGTCAGAAGACTTGTACCTTCCATTATTACATACCCTTAAATTGTATACACTGACAGCACAGAAGCTATTAGTTCCACCTGTACCGCAGGCTTATTAGAGACGCTGGGCTACACTGGTGCTCAAAAATGCAGAGTGAAACTACTGTGAAAGTCTGCTCTCTGGATGCCATTGCATAACAACACTAGAACTGCCAAGTTCATTTAAACAGTGTCATCACAGGGCTACATCGCTGATCTATAATCAAAAACCTGAATTAATTTCCATTAGCAGCTCTGAGTGGATAAACCCTGTGTAGCTTCACACTCAGGGTCAGGGAAAATGAGAGTGCAGACTTTAGGTACCTGAGTCACAACTTCCAAAGCAGGCAATACTGCCCACTGCCATACCCATGGCCTGTAAGCTACAGGAACCCACAGCAGCAGCAGGTTATCTAACAATCTTTTGGTCCACTTGAAAAGTCTTGGTGTGCCGCACTGGATGTGCTGTTTTTAATATTTTAATATTTATCTTTACTGCAGGGATATCTGAGGCAGTGGCAATACCCCACACGAATTCACGCAGTCCAATGAAAGAGGGTAGTGTTTGAAGGCAGTCCAATGAAAGAGGGTGGGCTTTGAAAGCAGTCCAATGAAAGAGGGTGGGATTTGAAGGCAGTCCAATGAAAGAGGGTGGGGTTTGAAGGCAGTCCAATGAAAGAGGATGGGGTTTGAAGGCAGTTCAATGAAAGAGGGTGGGGTTTGAAGGCAGTCCAATGAAAGAGGGTGGGGTTTGAAGGCAGTCCAATGAAAGAGAGTGGGGTTTGAAGGCAGTCCAATGAAAGAGGATGGGGTTCTGAGGTCAACGTTACTGGGTTATTTCTGCACAGGTTTTATTGGAGATTTCTGAACTAGCGCATCAATGAGACCTCAATGATTGCTTTGAAATTTGTAAACATGTCAGAAGCCATTGGAATGGTTGACTTCCTAGTTTGCTAAAAAGTGTCAATGATCTGCCAATAATTAAAGGCACAGGAACAAAAGCCAGCCGTCTTTGATTGGTGAAAGTACAAATCTAGCCTGAAGCAACAAAAAGCAATCTCTTCTTCTCACATAGACCACACTTGCATATGCAAATGAAACCTAATTAGTACAAATCAGAGATGTCCATTTCTAATTATAAGACGAATTTACCCTCCAAAGCTTGCAAAAAGAAGATTTGAATTTCCAATTTATTAATTAAAAACGTTCCAGTGCAATTAACTGGAGCTCATTTCAGTGTATGGTAATTGCTGACATAATCCTATTTAGTATGACAATTTGACTAATAGGATCCCTATCAAACAGTGCAATGTTCCTTCTCCGGATTCAGGAAAGAAGGAGTGTTGATCCAGTTCCATTTTTAACCTTGTCAATCTCACAGGCCATTTTAAAAACATGTACAAAAAAAGAACCAGAAAAAGGATATTTAACTTGCACAAACAGCCTAATGTACATCGGAAAAACTAACTTTCTGTTAATTTCTAGTTTTATAAAAGAGTAGAGTCTGTGGCTCTAAATTAACAGTTTGATTTTCCTTTAACAAAAAAAATGGAATAGTTTTTCGATGTAAACACCTTAATAAATCTGCCCCAATGAATGTGAAAGAAGTGAAGTTTGAATGTGAATCTCCTGCAGTCCTCCCTCACCACACGCCTAGTTATACCTTGCACCTCCACACACAGCTTCCTGTCTATCAGACCCTGCACTCTGGAGACCCTGCTGAACAGATGGTATTGCACCACAAGACAGGGTCAGCTTTGCATAGCAACATCACATAAATCTTCATAAATTAAACGAAAGAGCATGACACACATATTTCATTGCAAATCTCCATTTTTATTTAATATGAATTTACTGTCATTTTTTTTAGACAATAACGTTGTGGCAAAATAAATAGGACTTCTAGAATAATTTAATAATAATAATTTAAAGTGAGAGCAATACTAACAACTGTTTTTTTATATGTTTGAAAATCGATCTCAGCCTCTTTTCTGTAACTGAATTCGATATGTGCCCAAATCATTCTGAAGATCTGTTCTGCTTCGCACTCTGTGCTACAGCTTGGGGTAATAAAGTTCCTGAAGACCCTCCCTGCTCTGCTCGACACAAGCTTGCTATTGTTATCATGTGCCTCACCCACCACTCCTAGTCCTCTCGTAGAGCCATCAGCAGTCCCTTTACCTCGGGGACGGTCACCATGCTTTACAGACACTGGAAGTGACACAGCTGTCCTCGGTTTCCACGCTGCACTTCTAAACTGGGATGCAGATTCCACGACTTGTCAGGCTCCCTCTCACAACCCATCAAAACTCCAATACATCTCTGCTTCTCTAACTGAGGCAGGACATTTCAGGTGATTCACTAAGTGGTTCAGCTCTGATGCACAGCATTGCCTCGCCTCCCAGGGCTCCTATTTGTATACAGTGGGGCAGTGACTGAGAAAGCTGTGCTGTCGAAATCCTTCACTGTATTGAAGAACTGTTCAATCAGTCTCTGTGGTTTTGGGAAGAGAAGGAGTGGTAGCAGTGATTTTCAGCACAGTGGTCCCAGGTATCTAATCGCAGTGATGCCAGACAAAGTTTCATTTAAATAGCATGGAGCCCTACTGAGTGTGCAGCTGTGTAAAGCTGGCATGCTTTGCTCAGTGAGAGCAGTGAGCAGGTATTCTGGTAAAGGTTGCAGTGGAAAACAGTTTAGTCACAGAATAATATAAATATTATCATGCCCGGGCCAGAATGTGTGCAGCATCGCCAGGGGCAACGAGGAGAAACAACAGCTGCCCTGCAAGTACTGCGCACTTCTGACAAGTCAACCCTAACATGCTGTTCATTTTTAACACAATGAGTTCAAATCTCAAAGTCATACCAGCCTGCTGACCGTCCTTCTTATTGGGAATCACGGCACTCAATCTGGCAGCAGTTGTCAGTTGTGGTTTAAGCAGAAACTGCCATCTAGAGTCTGGAAGATCTTGTATAACAGGATACTGAAGTAGATGTAAACATTTGGAAATGCATCTCACCAAAGCTATCGAAAAGTACAACATGCTTTTTTAAATGACAGCACATCTTTGAAGCACTGCATTAAAAGCTGGTTACTGTTCATTAAACACATTAGAAAGCCTGCCTGTGTACACGTTGAAGCAGTAGTATAGGTTCAGCCCTTCTGTACCAGTTATTACAAACCGTATCAAACGTGCTGCAAAATCCGAAAGGGCTCTTCCACCAACTTCAGAAAATAAAATAAGAGAACAAATGTTCCATATCTAAAGTGAATGAGCTTTACATTGAGCTGTCCTCACTGTAATGTTAAGCTATAGGGCTAGAATCAGTTTAACAGTACAAATAAAGAGCAATCGAATGAAACTCAGCAGCCTTTGTTCCCATGCCCTTTTGCTATGACTACAGTTGTTTTTTAGTATGCTTCTCTCCAGTACAAGATTAGTTCATTGGAACAGTTAATCTGCAAGCCTGTTACCGGACTAGAAATTTGAGAGAGCCAACCCCCAGATCCTCACATCACTTCACTGAAAACAGATGCTTCAGTTATTACATTCTGCAGCCAATTATTCATGACCCGAACTGCATTATTAATCAATTATCGGCTACAGCTGTCTGACACTCAAATCATCTTGACTGCGTTTAAGATGATTTGAGCGTCAGACAGCTGAAAAACATTGATTTCATTAGTACACTTAATTAAACTGGCTCACAAAACTCTGAGAGATTATCTGCCAGGTAGGAGTGTGGAGGGGGAGCTAAGGCTGGGGCAAATCAGGGTCTGGTGGCTCCTGGGTTAATTGCTGTTAGACTCTCTGTAATTATACTGCAATAAAGATGAAGTATATTTACACACTGCAAAACTATATATATTCTTTTAAATAGTTGCAATGTATCAGGTATGGCCATCGAGTTCGGTGTGAATGAACTGATTAACAAACCTTCCCAAAGTCCTGGGGCTCAGCAGTACCCCACAGTGCTCACATCACTCCCTGAACCTTCCCACAGTCCTGGGGCTCAGCAGTACCCCACAGTGCTCACGTCACTCCCTGAACCTTCCCAAAGTCCTGGGGCTCAGCAGTACCCCACAGTGCTCACATCACTCCCTGAACCTTCCCAAAGTCCTGGGGCTCAGCAGTACCCCACAGTGCTCAAGTCACTCCCTGAGCCTTCCCAAAGTCCTGGGGCTCAGCAGTACCCCACAGTGCTCAAGTCACTCCCTGAGCCTTCCCAAAGTCCTGGGGCTCAGCAGTACCCCACAGTGCTCACGTCACTCCCTGAACCTTCCCAAAGTCCTGGGGCTCAGCAGTACCCCACAGTGCTCACATCACTCCCTGAACCTTCCCAAAGTCCTGGGGCTCAGCAGTACCCCACAGTGCTCACGTCACTCCCTGAACCTTCCCAAAGTCCTGGGGCTCAGCAGTACTCCACAGTGCTCACGTCACTCTGAGCCACTTAACCAATGCCCAATGGTAGCTTCTTATTAGTCCTAATAGCCAGAAGAGCACTTGATCATCCACAACCAGAACTGTCTGTAAAAATAGCCCAGCAGTTTGATATGATAATAAATTCCTGTAGTCTGCTGTACACCGTATGCTTAGCCTCTCTGGGAGGGCAGTACGCATCTGGTTCCCCTTAACAGTAATCAGTGTGCGGAGCGAGGCCGCAGCGACGGGTCCCTGGTGTGGAGCCCCTGCAGACAGACAGGCTGCACTCCTGACAGGAACAGGGGGTCAGCATGTCCCTCCCTCCCCACCCGGCACAAGGACATCCATCACACAGGACAGCGAGGGAAACCACGTCCTACTCAAATTCCCATTAATATTATTATTAGGGTTATTATTACAACCCAAACAACTACTACTAATACTGTACACAAGTCCCTGAGCAGACACATTATATTTACTACTACTTGGGCAGGGACATTGCTATCTATCTAATATCACCTACCCCAGAAGCTACATCGATACACAGCAGATTGTGTAGAGAAACTACATCAATACACAGCAGGTTGTGTAGAGAAACTACATCAATACACAGCAGATTGTGTAGAGAAACTACATCAATACACAGCAGATTGTGTAGAGAAACTACATCAATACACAGCAGGCTGTGTAGAGAAACGACATCAATACACAGCAGGTTGTGTAGAGAAACTACATCAATACACAGCAGATTGTGTAGAGAAACTACATCAATACACAGCAGATTGTGTAGAGAAACTACATCAATACACAGCAGGTTGTGTAGAGAAACTACATCAATACACAGCAGGTTGTGTGCAGGTGGTGTGCAGCAGAGTCCACTGGGCTGGGTGTTTGGCCTGTCCCGTGTCTCTGTACTCACGGAACTGGTGCAGGTGGTTCCAGCTGCGTGACGGGGGCTGGGCGGTGATGGTGATGATGGGGCAGGGGTTCCCTGCCAGCGTCTCGCACAGGGTCTGCTGCTGGAAGAATACCTTCAGGGGGTCCAGCGTGCACTGCAAGCACTGCAGCTGCATCTGAAACAGGGGAAGCAATGGTGCAATGGGTTTGTGTTTGTCAGGGGAATGTCCTGGTAAAGGGAAGCAGCAAGGTGCTTCAGTGGGTCACTACCTGCAGAGCACTGTAGGTGTAGGGATAGTGGTAGGCCAGGTAGCAGACGTCCTCGCTGTGCTGGAAGGTCACACTGAAGGTCAGAGTGTAGCGCGTGCGACCTTTCTGTCCCCTGCCTGGCAGCGAGCTTTGAGAAAAGTGATTCCTGAAAAGAGAATAAATAATGGGCTCATTTCAGCTACGCATGGGAAGCATCCCCAAACCAGCTTCTCCACAGTGAGCACAGTAAGACTACTGTATGTTAAACCTGGACCAGGAAAACATGGGGACTCAACTGTGTTTCATTACTATGTCACAGTATTTTAGCCTGCCTGTTTTAGCCCCTCGTTATAATTAAACTGCTTCTTGTAGCCTTGGACTTTATAGTGTTGCTCTTGCCTACAGAGTTAAGCAACCAGGGGATAGTGGAACCAGTGGATACTCCCTTCCCTTTCTCTCTCTCTCTCTCTCTCTGGACTCCAGCTTGAAGAAGACGACAGAGTTAGGATACCAGTCGAGATCAAGACAAGATAAATACCAACATTCTGGGTTTTTTGGACAGTGTTTTTCTTCTGCTGAGGCTGCAGAAAGGGACTTATTGTTTATTTATTTTATTTAATTATGTGTTTCCTTTTTTTTGTATTTTTTGTCCCTCGTGGGGATATTTGTCTGTTTCTTTAGTCATTACTTTATTTTTAAAAAAGTGTAATAAAACAAAAGCCTTTCAAATCTTTCGTTGTTGTGTTGTCCCTTCCTATTTAAAGTATATGGTAAAATATAGACAGACAGACAGACAGACAGGCAGACAGAGGGGGACTCACTTGTAGTAACAGATGTCGCTGCCCGCTCTGACCCAGTGAGGGTTGCCCTCCAGAGCTTCTCGTACTGAGTACAGGACTGGCTGCATCCCTGCCACGGGTAAAGAGATGAGTGAGCGCCTGGGAGCAGAGAGCCTCCCAGCTGCCTCCCTGAGAACAGCGACTGTCTCCAGAGAGTACAGCCTGCAAGCATGGCTCTGTTCACAGGCACGGGCCTACATGCTGGGAAATTGTATTCGTTCATTTATTTAACATGGAGTCTCTGCAGTGAACCAGTAAATTAATTACAGCAAAATGGACACTTTTGCCATTCTACAAACCCGCCCTGTCTGCTCATTCACTCAATAGTCCTGGTTTACACCGCATGACTAATCTATAATCGCGCCCGCGTGTCTTCGAAGTAGCAGTATTACAGCACAGTCTCTCACCGTAGTTGAACTGGCTGTTGGCTTTCTCACAGTTGATGATGTTGAAGCGATAGGGAACCCCAGCCTTCATCCCACTGACCTCGAAATAAAACCAATGGTGGTAGTGGGAGCAGTTGACATCTGAGTTCAGAATCACATCATACTCGTAGCTGTGAAGGGAACAGAATATAGAAAAGACTGTGTTTCAGAAAACAACAGCGCTTTCACGCTCCTAATGTATTATCTTAATAGTAACGGCTTAATATCCAATATGAGCTACTTTACCTTCCCACAGCTGCCGGTGCCAAAACTATACATGCATATTAATCTTGATCGCTACAGTAAAATTCTCTCTCTGCACTAACCCCTTAAAGTGATCATGGGAGTCATGATGGTCTCTCTCTGCACTAACCCCTGCCAGTGATCATGAGAGTTATGATGCTCTT
>JAGXEW010001321.1:0-23018 GCA_030684275.1 Acipenser oxyrinchus oxyrinchus | reverse complement strand
ATACATGAGAACTACAATTCTAAAACAGATCATTAGAAAATAAATATATATATATATATATATATATATATATATGGCTGAAAGTGCAAACTAGTAACCTAAATGTTCATTACTTTTTACCAAGTTTCTATACGTGTTAGACTGAACTGATAAAATCTGCCTTTGTACAGTAAATGAAGATCCTACCTATCGCATTGCCTTGTTGAGTATGATAGGATGTGATTAAGTTGCAATTTTATGTTAGATTGGTTCATTTGTCATCCGTGCTATATTTCTTTTTAAATAATGTCCTGGATTGTTTTCGCTTCAGCCTTTGTGTAGCAAGATCTCCACCCAACAGTTATTTATTTTGTTGTTGTAGCTTTTGGCTGTACACAGTGCATATACAATATTTTATCAACATTTATTGCATCACATTTTAATGCTATGAGTTTATTTTATACATAAAAGTTGTTAAATTAATCTGCATACACATGTATAACCCTTTTCTCTGCATACACTATATATATATATATATATATATATATATATATATATATAATAAATAAATAAATACATACATACACACAATTAACCTTGTATTTTGTTAGTGACAGTCTACGGAATGTGAATTAGAAATCGCACAAAGGCTTGGAACTATGAGTCGTAGCTCCATCTACACTGCAATGACATGCAGTAAAAGTTTTAAGACTTCAGTTTTAAAAGGACATAACATTTGGGCCATAAATCTTGATGAAAAATGATTTAAAATGAAATTGTAAAACAAAGATTCTAGGGTCACAAAGATGAAGTTAAAAGAATTTCATTAACAGTTCCTTCTTCTAAATTGTGATCTGAGCTGCAGCTTCGTAGAATGATGTTGGTTTGATTTATAAAATGGAAATACGATTTAAATTAAGCATGAATTGTTAAAAAGGATAGGCATTGTGAGAAATATAAACAGAGAAGTAAAAGAAAAAAAATGCTCTTAAATTAAATATGCACAGGCTAGCAACCCTGAAACATTGAAAGAGAGTGATTTCTTTTCAGCCAGTTTCATTTAATTCTGTTTAACAAAGCTTGCGATCGGGAGCCATGACTCGTTCTTGCTCAGCGGACTCATTTCTGGAGCTTTCTTACCCCTTTACGAGCGACTCACCAAAACAGCTTGTGGCGCAACCTTATGTTGGTTGATAGAATCGGCTTGATCCTGTTTTTATTAACCCTTTTTTATTTTGTTCAACCAGTAACCTGATAGAGGCGTCAACAACTGTTTATTTAATGCTTTTGGTTCCTATTTTTATTGTTGCTCCTTTTGGAGTCCTGAAAACGAAACCAATGTGTTAATATGCTATCAGTATCACAGCAGTTATAGATCTTGATATACATAGATCATATCTGTATTTTTTTAGATACTTTTTACAAATACTACTTTTTTAAGTGATCGATTGTTTCAGCTAGTATTATATTGTAAGTATGTTGGGTTTCAGAATATACTATATTGAGGGCTTTTCTTTTTAAGTTTGCTATCAAGGCATATTTTATGTGATTTGGTGAAACGGTTATATACAATTTAACTGTTGAAAAAGCTGAAGCTGCCAATGCAAATGTTTCTCAGGGAATCCACCCTTGTAGCCCCAGGGTTAGAAGCTAAGGTGTGTGTGAGCTGGAAGAAATCCTCTCCACGGCACCCTGAAGAATATCAAAAGCTATAATAAAACACTCCCGCTTACAGAGACATCGATTGGAACAGGTCTTTAAACACAAAAGTTACACATGAGTTTAAGCCCTGCATTTAATAATGGGAATTGCAGAAACTGCATTAATGCACCAAGCTACGGTCCATAATGCTCTGTTTGTTCCGTGATTAATCACCTACTCCTGACATGGTGGGATGGACCTTCAAAATGTGCCAGAGCATTCTGTGTGTGTGTGTGTGTGTGTGTGTGTGTGTGTGTGTGTGTGTGTGTGTGTGTGTGTGTGTGTGTGTGTGTGTGTGTGTGTGTGTGTGTGTGTGTGTGTGTGTGTGTGTGTGTGTGTGTGTGTGTGTGTGTGTGTGTGTGTGTGTGTGTGTGTGTGTGTGTGTGTGTGTGTGTGTGTGTGTGTGTGTGTGTGTGTGTGTGTGTGTGTGTGTGTGTGTGTGTGTGTGTGTGTGTGTGTGTGTGTGTGTGTGTGTTTTGGACCCGAAGTGTACACTGAAGTTTCCTAATAAGGACTGTCTTTTTGAGCAGACCGCCTTTTCTTCATGGAGGGGAGGGCCTTTTCTGTTCAGCTGGTGATGACACAAGCACGACTCACTTCCTCATTAATTGGTTCAAACCAGTTCTTGCAGGAACTGCTGGTGATAAATGTGAGACTTCTCAGAAGTCATTCATTTTCCTCTGCACTCAGTTCCAGTGCACTGCAGGGGATGAGTGTGCCCGGATCACAGCAGAGCCAAGTCTTGTGCTTGTTTTGTGGGGTTTTTTTTAAACACTTAGGAAATAGCGTTTGGTACATCCTGTACCCAACAGAGTGCTTAATCCTTTTTTTATTTGATTTAGTTTTTCCTTCAATGGAGATTAGGCACAGTGCAGTCCTTATTCATTGGAGATTGTGGAACACATTTTTTTTAATGTGTCAACTATCACAAGCTATGTGTCATGGGCTAAGCAGCCAGTTACATGATTTCTTTGTTTCTAGTCCTTGACTGGTAAGTAAATGTAACCTCCTTTGTGTGTCTCTCTCTCTCTCTCTCTCTCTCTCTCTCTCTCTCTCTCTCTCTCTCTCTCTCTCTCTCTCTCTCTCATACTTGCTCCTGGCTCTGCTGGATGGGATCCACTATCAGTGCCATCCCGGGTGTAGGTTCTTCGCTGCAGAAGCCCTTCAGTCATTACCTGGAAGCACAACGGGCCAAACTGCACCACAAAGCTGGGGAGGCAGCACCCATGGTAAGAATGGCAGCAGTGTGGACACTTTGTAAAAATGTTTCAGAACCAACAAATTGATATTATGGTTGTGGGATAGAATTTTTTAAAAATCTATTATGGGGTGTGTTTTTTTTTCCCACACACATTGATTTCTGAACAATTATAAACTATAAAACTGTATACTGGTTCAAAACTTTTTCGGCCAAGGCTAATGTAAAGCATATTTTTATTTAAATATAATAAAAAAAAATTAAAAAAAAAATAAAACAAAAAAATACAAATAAAATAAAAATTTAAAAACTTTTACATTTGACTAATTTCACCCCACAAATGACTGTTTCAGAAGTAGTTTCACTCCAATCAGATTTATTGCTTTTTTATTCGTGAATCGATCACGCTTTTGTGTCATAACTAAAAAAAAAAATGTAACAGAAAGAAAATCTCTGTAGACATGACCAGAACTGAGGCCCTGTAATCAAGATGTTCTTCATCAGTTTGTTGGCTATAAATAATTCTCGGTTTAGAAATGTCCATTATTAGAGGACTGCTTTTTTTAAAATGAATTGATTGATTTTTATTTTGTTTTATAATTATTTATTTGTGGTATATAAAGCTTTGCAATATAGAGGACACAGCATGCATGTAGCATTTCACAGTGCTTGCTGTTGAAAACAAAAAAGTAACAAACCACAGTGACCCAAGTTTATAAAACAAGAGATTAAGTGTGCGATTTAACAACGTTGTTTTTTCTGTAACTCTAACTCTTAAAGTTCAGGGAAATTTGCTGATGTTCTGATCACTGTTTCAAAACAAAAGTAACATATTTCTTTAGGCTGTCTACAGATAGAGTTTAAGATGCTGAACAAACTGAAATAGATCTTTTTTCTTTTCCAGAGTGAAAACTGGCTGTCCTGGGTGTTTGAGAAAGTGGTGCTCATCATGGTGTGTTATTTCATTTGTTCCATCGTTAACTCGATGGCACAGAGCTATGCCAAACGAATCCAACAGCGGAAATACTCGGAAGAGAAAATAAAATGATATTAAACATATTGTCTTAACAGGTACAGGGTAGATTGTGCAGGGTAATGCTGTGGTTACAAACTGCATTTCTTCCATTTTAATAAGCTGCATCTGTAAAACTGGCATTATTTAAAGTGAGGCATATTTATTTAATGTTAAATAAATACTTAACTTTTTTTTTTTTTTTTTTTTAGGAAGTACAAATACAGTAACAGTAAAAGATTTAGACTTTCGGATAAAATATTGCTAAATGTTTTTGTTTGTTTGTTTGTTTTTTGGTTACCAGTTTTCTGCTTTAATTAAGTGAAAGTGGTATTCTGTGGGCTGTGATAAACCATTTCATATAATAATTAATTATGAATACCATGAAACATTTAATAAGGCCGCACTGTGATCGCCAATTGCTGGTATTTTACCTATGTTGTTTAGGCCTTCTACAACTTGTGGGCCCTGCTTCTACTGAAGTGAACTATGTTCTTGATGGTCTGCGTTTTGATTTAAATTTATCGCTCTGTATAGTTGTAGGGATGCATGTTTTTGTTGTAATATTGATATTATTAACAACTTGTAACTGGCAAGGAACTTTCTTGTCTTTTTTTTCAATACTTATTTATCTCCATAATACTTGCGTTGTACCTTTTTTTTCTGTTTTACTAGTTAGCAATATGAAGAAGACTATAATGTACATGGTATTTAAATTCATTGCACACCATGTAAATAAGTCTTTAATTTGACATTATTTGCAAGGCTCCAAAATATGGTTCATTTGTACATGTACATACAACGATTTCACGCCATTTTTGTTTTGTACATTTAGACAGAGATTTTTGATCAGAATTTATAAAAATCACCCTGACTCATTCTTCACCTTTTTCGTCTGGATGTTTTGTTTCTCTTCCTTATATTCTATTAATTATATATCTGTTGCATGTTGTTTTTGGTTTTTTGGGATGGGATGGGGTGGGGGTAGGTTTAGACACTGCTTTTAAACTGTATTATCCCAATTTGCCTATTCCAGTTATGCATGTTCTACGCTGGGTAGAGTTGAGGCAATAAAAATATGTACTAAATATGGGACCAAAGGTAACTAACTGTCATTGGACCATGAGTATATTTTCTGGGTTAAAGGGAAATTTAAATCTTTTGGCTTGTGAACTGAGGTTTGCTATTTTACCTTTTTATTATTATTTATTTATTGAGGATACCAGTAAATAGATGTGGTGCCCATTGTCGGCTAATGTATACGGTTGAAGCTGATTTAAATAGATGGGCTAAAGTAGTTTCTGGAAATCACTGTAGTGCTGAAAAGGTCCGTACTTCTCATTAGGTCCCAGGTAAGTTGTTTGTTGGGGATTAGAATATTTTGCATTTGTGTCCCATAGTGTCTGCCTCACTGTGACATCCTCATCACTGTTCCATCCTGTCAGATAGCTTATCAGACTGGTGTTGGCTGTTAGATCACATGGCGACAACAGTCTGTAGGCTGTCTGACATTTTGGGGTCTTTCATCAGACCAACATCCTGCTTATTCAACGGCTCTCCGTTCTCATTTCAAGTGTGTTAAAAGTTTTTCATTAAAAGAAAAATCTTTTAAATCTGCATACTTGGCTGCATTAAACATAAATAGATATGACATGGCGTTTAAGTAGAATTCTTTTGCAGTGCAGAAATTGTTTTACGGTTTAATTTAGGAATGATAGACTTGTGATTTAAAAAAAAAAAAGTCACTGCATTTTTACTTTAGCCGAGCACAGTTGTGTTTAGCTCAGCTATGCAAACTGTGTCCTTGAACCTTGAATTGGCTCCAATACCTTTTTAAGGTGTGCTCCTTGTGAACAGTAATCATATCCTTATCACCCAGAAGAACGTTTACAGGATTTGGCTGTTTAATATCCTGTGAATCAAGGAGGATACCTAATTGCAACATCTATATTGTGAAACAGTGTTCAGTCAGGAGTGTATTACAGTGAATCTGCACTTGTAGCTTCCCTATTATCTCAAGAAGTGCTATGGTTGTACAGTTTCGATGCATTGCTCAATTCTTTGGTTTCAAGCTGCTTTTTCTTTTTTTTTGCCTTAGCGCAGCTTGTAATGCTTAGCATGCAACACGTTCTGGCTTTCCAGGCAAGGCTTTCTGTGCTTTTAAAGAGAATATAAATAATGTGGATGAAATATCAAGCGACATAACATTTACTATTAGTGGAAAAGAATAATAAACAACATCTTTTTTTTGGGGAGCCTGTTTAAAACTCAGATGAAGGAACTGTGATGGAAATATTTTTGTTGGCAGAGTCTTAAGGTGATGTCCTGTTGCACAAGGATGTGCCGCTGAATGCTTTGTACTGTTGTGTAAGTTTTAAATAAACATTGAAACCAAGCCTTCCAGGTCTTTTTATTTTCATTGAAAACGTTCTATTAGTTGAAGCCAAAACAGATGTGCAGTGGGAGGGCTGGAGCGGTTGTAATGTAAAGTCTTGGCATAGTGCCTCCTTGGGAGTGGCAGGACCAGGCTGCTCTCCTGTGGCCTGTACCTGTCTCCACCAGCTCCTGGCTGCTGTCGGCGTGGGGTTGATAATGAACCAGTTTTCCCACAGGGCAGTTATTTGCCTATTGCCACATCTCTCTGTGAGCTCACACCCCAAGGAGCTGGTGATTAAGAGTCACAGTGACAGGTTTGTAGAGAGTCAATTGTGGCACACCTCTCTGTGGAACCACCACACCAGATCTGCTGCAAACATTTTAAATTCTCTATTGAAAGGGGAAAAACTCCCGTTACTAAACACACACATATTTTTTTTTAATTGCTAAGATACATGTGTCGTAGATGATCAGTATATCTAGTTTTGTTTAGTTCTGTTTGTTTTTTATATTATTATTATTATTATTTTTTATAGATGTAATATTTAATTAAATGCAAACCTCGGTTTTCATTCCAACTTATAAGCTCTCGATTTGACTTAATTGATCAAGTTATTTGTTCAATTGGACGTTCTTAATATTTTTATCAAGGTCTTTTACAGTTGATTTCAAAAATGCACTTGATTCAAGGTACACTACCTATAAAACATTTTGAGGCCTGGAAAGAAGGGTTAAAAGTGTCCAATTTATCAAATAATTAGACCAATTAAGTGATAGAGCTCAGGTGGAAGGAAAGCCAGAAGACAGTGTGGCCTGCAGGAACCGAGTTTGACGCCCCTGGCTAGACCGCCCACCGTTAAAGAGTGGGTGTTCTCATACGTGGTTACAAAGATCAGTGTTTGTACTAGAAGGTCATTTTCCATGTAACTGGAATTTAAATGTACGAGGAAAAGTTTGGGGCCGGAAATATTAAGTGCCACCCAATTCATAACTGACTGGAGCTGTTTTGAAAGAAAAAGGCCAGTTCCATTAAAACGTGACAAATCTTATTGAAGTCCTTCCTTAGTCATTGTTTTGTTGCCCCCACACACACTACTAAAGGTTAAAAGTTGTTTTTTTTTGTTTTTTAAGGGTGTATGTTTTTCAGGATGTCTGTCACAACGTTTGCTTAACGTACTTTGGTACAGTAATAAAGCAAATTGTTGAAATTAAATTTGCATGTTGGCCTTAGAAATGTGATTCGTGTTCCACTATTCTAAGTTTACAGCTGTTTTGATAAACTCATTCACCGCATGAACAGCCTCATTTCCTAGTCGTCTGCTGGGCTATTACGGGAAGTCCATTCGGTTTATGTACTTGCAAGTAGCTGTGCTGCTGTCACGTTGTTGTAAAATGAGCTCGTAAAACATGTAAGAAGTGCATTCCTTGATGGCAGAAGCCAGTGAGCTTGATCTCAGAAGTGCTCTGTATGTTCCTTAACCCTTGACCTTGTTGTGATTTAAAACTTTTTCGTGAAGTGTCAGCAGAGTTAGTGGTGAGTACGACTAGCACCACCATAGCTACTGATTTTAATGCTAGCACACTTCAAAAGGGATTCACCCTGGGTTGAAAAACAATCCTGAGGAAACTTAGGTTTGTGTGTTTAAAAGCACGAGAAATTCTGAGCCCTCTCCAGAACAATCAAACCACACTTAATGCATCAAAACAAGGCTTTCAATAAAGTCTCAATGTTGTGAACAGGGTCCTGAACTAATGTGCTGTATTTACAGGATTTTTTTTTTTTTTTTAAAGATGTAAAATGAGTCGACAGGTCCTGAATGCAATTCCCAGTTTAGCTGCACACTCACCTTAGCAGCATTATTAGATCTGTTTATTCCTCAGACTCACTGGGATATTCTAGGAGAGTGAATTCTCAGTATGTTTGTCGGTGTTTTTATATTCGATGTTTTCAATACAGTGAAACACTGGGGTCATTCAAGGAACTGACACTGCCAAGCTGTTCATGGTGTGTTACTAGGGGACTTAAAAGGCTAAACAGCCTTTTCTCCATCTCAACATTTCTCCTGTTCTTACAAGGAGCAGTCTGGGTTTGACAATAGGCTTCAAGGGTGAATTTCATTTGAAGTCTTAAAAAATTCCAAGAATTCCTTCACTGTAAACATCATTCTTTTGTGTCTTGTAAACTAAATGCGGGATACAACATTGATCATTACAATAAAATCTCAATGAAAGTAATTCCAAGAGAGAGGAACTGTTGGTGACGGTGAAAACAACCTAGCTTTAAAACTAGTTGAAAGGTCAAAATATATGGGGGATAGAATAGAAAAGAGCTTGAAAACTGGCAATCCAAGTATGTTTAACTCTGTAATGTTTAATGCTGTCTGGTTTTAAATGATATGACAGTGATCTAAAAGTCCTGTTTGACTTATAACCTTTCTGAGCTCTCCCACAACAGTGTTACTCATTCAGGGACACTAAATCCACAAACAGCAGAAAAGAACAAATAAGAGATAAAGTGGAGAGTAAGGAAATGACTGCTTCAAAATAGAATCTTTACGCACATTTTCCAACCAGACTGAGTGGATTAATTCAGAAACCCTTCAGAATTTAGCAGATAAAATTGAGTAATTTGCACTTACTAGTCATGTTTTTACATCATACGTACATACATACATATAGTACATAAGGCAGACCATATTCCACTTTGATTTTTTTATGTAAAGTAATTATGGATCTATAATCTGCCTGGTTACAGCTTAATCCCCTTAAATCAGATTTGTTCCAGTATTTTTTTTTTGTTTGTTTGTTTTGTTTTATGAGTCTGCTAAACGGTAATAAAATAACTGCTGTTAGGAAACCACCGCTAACATACAAAATAAATGTCGATTTTCTCCGGTCAGTTGTAATGTATTTACAAATGAGTGGCTCAGAATGAACAAGCGTAATGCTTCTATTTCAGGAAAAGTTGTAACAATGGCAAGTCTGTGTTAATTGTTCTGTTATGAAGTTAAAAAGTTATGTCATTTACAGTAAACCCCCTACCTCCGCTAAGCACAAGCATGCGTGATTCATCAGAAGGGTGGATTACAATTGCAAACTGCCCAACTTATTAAAAGCGACCAAACAAAGGATGATTCAATTAAGAGGTTTAATAATACTTAGTGGACACAGGCTTCAAACTTTCATTGTTTTTTGTTTCTTGTTTGTTATAACATTATTTGTAGAGGTTTTTACACCGTTATTGTGAAAGAATGTAGGTACACCTTTGTGTCCCAAAATTAAACTTCCAAATTGGTTGTTAATTGTAATAAACTGTTGATCCGTCTTTCCTGTTTAAGATGTAAACAGAGTATAAAATGATCTGTGAATGTAAGGGTATGCTTCAGAGTGGAGCACCTTTTTAATGAGTACTATTTTATTTTTCAATGGATTTCCAGCTGATCAGACTCCCAGTCTCAATCACCAGGAAGTCTCTAAAAAGACTCTAACAATTAGAGCTGTTGAGAGTGATGTCACTCTGTGTTTAACCAGCCCTGCCCTTCGCCACACTTGGTAGATTAGCACAGTACAATGGAACAGACAAAAGCTGAGTCACAAACTGAGCCACTCCCATCACAGGCAGAACTCACATGAAATGATCACGTGAGGCAGCTGAACCATTACATATAAGTGTTCTCTTATGAAAAGAAAAAAAACAATAACAAAAGCGACAGATTGTGTTGTGAAAACACTCAGCAGAGAAAACAAGTGGTAGAGGCTGATCTATTATATTTCAGGTGCCTTTACATAGGGCTTACCATATTAAAGTTGAATGAAACAAAATGCACTACAGATGCCAGAGAAATGATTTGCATTTTTTACTATCGGTTTCACTGGATGTGTTTATCATGATCAGCGTGATGTGTTTTAAGCACCAGAGGCCAATAAAATAGTTGTATAAGGTTCTAGGAATTCTGACTACTGTGCCATCTTCTGGTCAAACAGCTGCCTTAGAACAGTACCAGTGTTCATTTTCCTTGGCATCCATACGGTTTATTACTTAAATAATTAACTTGCAATAAAATTGCCATTTCAAGTAAAGATTTTTCTTAGCAAGAATTAATCACAAAGAACTGGTAGAACACAGTAAGAATTTGTAGAAAATAGATTTAATATAAATATATTTTACATCATACCAAGAAAATGTAGTACATGCCGTTTTTAATAACAAAGGTTGTTGAGTGCCAAGAAAATCAATAATTTGCATTCTGATAAGACTTATTCTATATTAAAAAGAAAATCCCCATAATGAAAGTTCAATATCACTTCCTTCAACTTTAAACATCCCCTTAATCTCAGCAGACTGGTTTACAGGTGTGTGTAGCTGGCGATGATCTGCTCCAGGGCTGTAAAGCTGTCTAGGAAATCCTCTTCTGAGATTCCAAACTGGGTGTACTGGTGAACATATGCCCTACAAACCAAGAACAAACACCTCATTATAACTAGTTACTAAAAAGAAATGGGACCAATCCACTCTTGTATTTAAACTTGGAACCAGTAGGACAAAGCATCACAGTAAACAGGAAAGAAGCACTGCCGACCGACGCTACCTTAAAAAGGTGTCTTGATTATGGTGTTATATATGTCAGGATTTATTTAATTGTCACAAATTACTGCAGTAGCTCAAATAATAATGTTAGTGTCCGACAAAAGGCACAATTAATTCATCTTTCCTGTGAAAATCCTCACCTTGAAGCAAACATATTCCATGCTTTTCCCACGATGCCATCAAGGGGTTTCAGAAGGAACTGACTATTACTGACCAGAGTGGCAGATTTCTCATATCTGTTAAAGGACATGGGTGTTCTCCAAGTGCTGCTGGCGACCCTGGTGGAAGCCAGGAGGTATACAGTGCTGGATCCATGAAACCACCTAGAGCAGACACACATTTTAATCGGATCAGACAAATCCAAAAAGAAAAAGAGGACTGGGTAGGTGACGTTAAACAGACAACTTAAAATCCAGTCACTAATGAAATATGCGCTGTGATCAATCAAATTAGAAAATACATCACACTTAGCAAGGAATCTTAGTGGGAAAATCGTCTGCCCTCTAAAGATACTAAATAAGGGGCTTCCTCATAAAACAGAGGTTGATTTTGGCTGTTTTAGTCACCCCTTACCTGTATCTGCACTCTGCACATCTTTTCCTCTTAAGATTAGCAAGTTGGCCAGCGAGGTGTTGAAACACAGCTGTTTGTTATGAGTTCCTTTCTCTGCCGGTGGGAGTCCACCTGCTGGGGGTCTTACCTGCCAGTCAATTCCTGGAATAACGGAATGTGACGAGTGAGAATTCAATCACTGGATGTTCTCCCTCCATTAACATGAATCGGCTTCTCTTCTCCAGGATCACTTCAATCAGATTTGTTTTACTTAGACATCACTGCCATCTACAGATCTCATGTAGTACAGCAACTAAAAGTTGAAAATCTGGCCCCAGCATTGAACAGCACTGGTGATGTATCCACATGAAGTGCATCAACAACCTAATTTTAGGGGTAATCCAGGAATATCTATCTATCGTAGATGCTCTAATATAATACAGGGGTAGCTTTTCCCAGTGGGGTATATAGTAGGTTGATCCATTCAATCTAGTCTCTATTGTCTTTTGCTATGCAATTGTTTTCCTCACCCATCATTATCACGATATTCATAAGAAAAAGCTTACCTTCTTCCATTTTGCATTAGCAATCAGCATTTGCCGTACATGCTTCAAAAGCCCAGGCCAAGTGAAGATGCTGTATGCCAGGGAGGTTTCTGACATCTGGGGAATGTTTCAGAGGCCCAGTAATTTATACTCAGGGTGACAAACCATACTTTTCATCAAATCACCTGTCATTCAGAAATAACAATACACATCCGTTATTTCATGTATAAAAAACAAATATTACGTTTATATTTAACATTTCTGGATCTGCAGTAAATAAAGAAGTACTTCTACAAATACAAATAACTCCCCGACACGGGGCTTGCTTACCCAGGGGTTTCTGGTATTCTCTGACGTCCCTCTGTGTACGCTGGCTGCAGCACGCTGCCAAGCTGATGTGCAATGACTTTATTGACGTCTTTAAAAGAGATCTGCTTGATATTCATCAGCTGGGCACAGATCTTGTGAACCGTGTCGTTTTCATGAACGAGAATTGCATCGGACAACTGGTACAGATGGGACAGTGTTAGCACCGAGTTGTAATTCTGGACTATTACCTTCAAAATAATAAAAAGAATAATAAAAATACATTTTATATATATACACACACACACACGCAATATGCTGAACAGCATTGATGGTATTAAATAACAAGAAGCTCAAGCACACTGACAATATTGATGCCTTCTCAATTTAAACAAGTTCTGTACACAAGAACATCGAACAGATTTTGCCATGATCACCCATTTACATGATTCTATGAGTTGCTGGTATTAGGAACCCTATTACCAGCACTAATAACAAAGCTTTTGAAACCAGTTATAAACACTGCGGTTAAAAGCTTAATTTATAGTTTCTAGTTAATCCAGACCCGGATAAATGAGATCACTGTATTTAATTTACGTTTAGGTAGATTTAATAAGAATTGTGGAGTACTAATCCCTTCTCCCTTTTTTTTTTTTATTATCGCAGAAAAAAAGCTCTTTCTTACCTCACCAGTTCCGTAGGGCCAGGTGACCTGATTAAGAATGAATGAGTGTGGATAGATGTCCCGCAGACACTGGGTAATGTATGTGCCCATGCCTGACCCAGTCCCCCCTGCCATACTCATCATATTGAAGAAGCCGCCCAGGCGGTCGCATTTCTCCACCTCCCGTCGTACCAGGTCCATGATGTCCTCCTCATGACGAGGTCCGTGGACACAAAAACTAACGGGAAAAGCAACAGTATACATGATATAGACACAAACCACGGTTTTATTTAAACCTCCCCAGGGACATGGCTAAGTACACATGGCTGTTCGGACTAAGGGGACTGTTACCACTGGTGGAGATGTTGGGAGACTGCTGATCATGTTAACAGGGGTCCTCAGTGTCTCACCTAATAAGACACGGAGTGCAGGGTTGCTGGTCTCAGCTGGGGTCCCAAGTGACACGATAATGTATTTGCCATTTTGATACACTGTTACGCTTCTCAGGCTGGAGTAGACTTTAATTTTTTCTGTGCCTTTTAAAACGCATCACAAAAGGGCAACTTCT
This sequence comes from Acipenser oxyrinchus oxyrinchus, assembly GCA_030684275.1. Lineage (NCBI taxonomy): Eukaryota > Metazoa > Chordata > Actinopteri > Acipenseriformes > Acipenseridae > Acipenser > Acipenser oxyrinchus. Next base: position 9,529 of record JAGXEW010001321.1, on the reverse strand, counting down.
TGATCACATTTTTATTTATTTTATTTTTTTTTTAATTTGGAATCGCCAATTATTTTTCTAATTTTCTAACCAGTTTGAAATGTCCAATTGTTTTTATTTCAAAGAAATAGAAGTAGCTGGGAGGGACGAAGACGGACACACGCGTCCTCCGAAATGTGTGCCGCCAGCCGTCCGCTTTTTCACACTCGCGGGCCCGCCATGCAACCACCTCGGAGCTACAGCATCGGAGGACCAAGCAGCTCCAGGTAGCTTACAGGCAAGCCCGCAGGCGGCCAGCCAGTCTACAGGGGTCTCTGGTGCACGGTGAGCCGAGGACACCCTGGACGACCTAGGCGGCGCCGGCCAATGTGCGCCACCCCTGGAAATTCCGTCCACGGTCGGCAGTGGAATAGCCTGGACTTGAACCAGTGACCTCCAGGCTATAGGGTGCATCCTGCACTCCACGCCAGAACCACTCAGGAGCCTCCCTTGATCACATTAAGGATTCAAAGAAGTTTCTTTATATTATAAAAAGATTTAAATAAAAATGGATTTCCCCTGTATTCTTTTCACATCATTAACTCTCCAAGGAACCAAAATCCCAAGGAAACCATCTTCTTTTCATGAGTGAGACCACACTGGATATTGGTAACTGCAAACAAATGCTCAATCCTCAGTGGGCCTGATGCCTGTGTAAATATAAAAGATGGTGACACTAATTCTGCGTTATTTATTGTAACAACACCCTCATGTAACTGTATACAAAACAATGAGCCATAACCTTTAACAGAGTACAGATTATTTAAGAGAGAATTTAGAGACAGAGAGAGACAGAGAGATACTAGTACCCCATTTTTAATGGGCATCAGTTGGTAGAAAGCATTGTTTTTTTGGTTTGAGGTTAATTTTAGATGCTTATGGGAATTTTTTTTTCACCTGATGTGCACAAGTGAGTATCCTGAAATCTCACCCCCTGCCAGGAAGGGCAGAAGAGAGTGGTATCTATTGATCACAGCTCATACCCATTAGCCCAGTTGTTTCCAGACCCTTGCTTTTGACAGAAGGATGACTGATCTCCATATTTCCACCTGCCAGATTTTGCAGCTGTCGATATGGTGTGGCTGATGACTTTGGGCTCCATGTCTACCAGCACAGCCCGAGCTGACGCTGCTGCAGAGGTAACAGTTGCGTTAGAAGGAGAAGACACATGAGATTGTGTCAGCTGGAGTGATGAATGGGGGGCAATGTCACCCACAAGTAAAATAAGCTAAATGTATTTTAGGCCAACAGAAAATATATCTTGCATTGGGAAACTTAAGATCCAGCATCCAGTTTCTTTCAAACAATGCTTGGTTAAGAAATCCCGATAAAGGAAAACGATTATAAAGTCGTACAAAAATGTCTGTTGCAGGGTTTGGTTTTTTTTTATTTAAAATGTTTCTGTGTTCTGCTAATTTACACTAAAACAGAATTCCTTGGTGTGTTTCTATAAAATATTCATCCACAGTCCTTCTAACGCACTGTGCTTTTTCACAACAGCAGACCTTGTTGACCAGTTTATAAATAGTTTGCTGGTTTCCCCTGTAGGGGAAGTTGCCATGACTAGACCATCCAAACAGACATGCCCCTGTCACTACTCGCAGCAGTAGGTTATACTAGCTAGCCATGTCTGTAATTAAGCAAATCCCCCAACATGTGCATCTGCCTTTTCTCTTACTTTGCATTACATAGTCTGCTATTATAAAACAGATATATTATTATTGTATATGATTATTATTTTGCAAATGCTGTACCTCCATTCTGGCCCTCGCTGAAGAATCTCTCATGGGAACAAGTGCTGTATGCCTCACTTTCTGTCTTGGGGCACTGTCCACGTGAGTTGTGGGCATCGTTACTGATAACATTAAACAGTTCCTGGCCAATCTGGTTTCCACACTGACCAAGCTGCACTGTAACTATAGACATCCTCGATACCTGCAAGGGTGCATGAAGTTTCAATTGTTAAACCTGCCAAAATACCAAGGCAGTTATAGACACAAACCATAATACATCAGTTACTCGGCATAAACCTGAGCTGGATTGTATTTAGAGCATTTCACATCTGTTGAATCGCCATGACATGGGAAATGTTTACGTGCGTATGCGCGCGATAATTCAGAACCGATTTTTGTTGCTGCACTACATAAGGACATTATTAATCATTTCTCATGCATGCCCGACGCATCATTTGTTAATATCAAGGAGTATTGTATTAGTATTTAATTTATACAGTATAATTTGAATGGCCTAGCGCTCAGCGAGCGATACTACATCAAAACAGCATATTACAGAACTAATTCTACCATTTATACATTATACTTATGTAACTGTTTGTCAGGAAATATAAAATGCGTGTTATTAGTGGTATATTTACTTTTACAAGAAAGACAACATCTCGTTACACTTACCACTGGTAACAGTTGCGTTTTCTAGTGATTACAAAGGCATTAGTATTTCCAGAATATATAAACATTAATAAAGAAATACAAACACATCACTACTCATCACCATACACATACCGCTCAAGTTTCAAACTGTCAACTAGTTATGACAGTTGCCGTGCACCGTGCGCATGCTCCTTGCTCTTGCTCTATCGAAGTCTATCAATGTTGAGCACTGCGCATGCTCTTTGCCAGCACTGAGTAACGCGAATCTGTTGCTGCCCAAAGTATCGTGGTTACAATGCTGGCAGTACGCATGCTCAATCACTACGTTGCTTTCAGGAACTGCTTTATATATTTTTTTTCTCAGCAGAGTTTGTGGTGTTTGGTTGGTCTTACTGTGCGCATGCCTTGTACGGTAGCCGGTTATGGCGGCGGTGTGTGAATGTCCATGAGGCCGACAGAAAGAACATTCACACGGACTGAGAAAGCAAAGAAAGACCGAGGCTATGGCTGGAGTGTTTGATATTGATTTGGACCAGCCCGACGACGCTGTCTCTGACGAGGAGATTGAAGAGGGAGTAAGTAGTATGCCAGGACGTGGCGGGTGGGGTTTTATGGCTTTTATCAGACTGCGGGTAGATAGACCGGCCTGTAGCGGAGCGAGGTATTGCAGCAGCTGTGTAGGCCCGATTGTGTCTCCGTGATCCCATCCTCCTGAAATCATATTTGCAAACGATGGAGTGTTTATGCAATGATGCCGTCGTAGCATTTATTGTAGGTAAAGCACCTTACAAGACGGACTCTAAAACCAAACTTGCTGCCCTCGACCAATCAGAAGTGGGCTTTTTTCGGACCACATCGACACGACAGATATCTGTCAGTACTGTACGTGTTTAAGCTGCTGTCTCTAGGTTCGTAAGCGGTACAAATTTAAAGCACAACTGCTAACGATGGAAAACTTACAATTCTGTTACTACGTGTGTTTTCGCGAACGCATTTAATTTTAAAGGCATGGTCACATGATCGCTTTATCACTCCAGATAGCAAGCTGTGTGCTGTACAATTACCAAGGAGCAACAACAAACGCGAGTATTTGCAAGAAACACAGCTGCATTTACGAAACAGAAGCGGTTTCTCTTGTTGCAGGGACTTTGGTTGTTACAATGACAAACCATTGATGGTACAAAAGTAACAACAGTTATTTCACACCATGTCATCTTTAAAAGAATCCGACTAATACAAATAATAATAAATAATCAACAGTGACGTAAGTTACTGTAAACATGAGCTTAGACTCAAACGCGCCCCAAAAAACACATATCTATATCTAGCTTTTTGTCTTGCTTTTTTCTAACATTCATACATAAGTTTGTTTTTATTTAATTCCTTAATAAGATCTTTCACTTGACTGTAACAGCCATATGTTTGTGTATACTAGGCGCTTAACCAGTTTGGGAGTTCAGTTTGCCGCTCGCTTCTGCGTTGTGAGTTTTGATTTATTTTTTCACTTCTCAGAAGCTACCCAAGGTCAGTACTTCACAACTTGGCTTAGCCCACCAGAACGCCTTGCAGGTTGCTCAGTTGTGGGTTCTTTATAGTCTAAACCACGGAAGAAAATAATTGTTTAAAATTGAAGAGTAAATTAAAATCGGATGATTTAATGGTTAGTAGGTCGGGCGGAGGCAAGTAAATATTTTGTAACCTTGAAATTTTGAAATGCAGCAGTTTACAGGAGTGTGTCCAAGGCTGGAGGTTTCAGCTCTGTGCTGCCAAATGTGGCTTTAGCCAACTGAGAGGCACTTGCAGTGTGGGCAGACACATCTGGTGGTTGTTTTAAAAAAAAATTAAAATATAAATATTGATCACAAAGCCACATTAGTCTGGGACTATACTAAAAAATAAATAAGGGCAAAAATAAGCACGCTGAAAGAATAATTAAAGGGTTGTTTTTTGGATAGCTTTGCCTTCATCAAGAAGTAGCTGGGAACAGATAACAGAAGTGATATTGCATTGCATGTTTCATTAACTGTGTGCAATAATGAGGGTCTGCTGACTTTAAATTGTCCTTTGTTTGAAGCAACGTAACGTGTTTATTGTTTATAAAATCTTTCCCGTAGTGATCAGTTTGTTAAATTCACAGGCATGGTGTCAGCAGTTACATTTATATGTTCAACAGGGTGTGAATTTAAGTCCTAGGCAAATAAAGTCCTCTTTCCTCATTCAGTTGAAATAAAGTTTTGTGAAATCTTTAATCTGGAAGAAATCATCAGCAGTTACTGGAATTTTCAGCAAGGATGTTATATATATATATATATATATATATATATATATACATTTAAATAATGTATGTTCAATCTGTTATAGAAGTGCATTTTAAAAGAAAGAAAATAGACTGACACTGACATGTTTTCTATATCTGCTTCTCTCAGGCTAATTTCAGTGAATACATGGACCATGGAACTGGCTATGAATTGTAAGTTGTTTTTGTCTCCATGCTGTGTGCTGGACAGTGCTGAAAAGTTGCAAGATTTGCATCATACAGTGAAAAATAAAATGAGTACTGATGCTGTTAAAACAGTTTGAAGCTGTTTCACGTTCTGTCTATTTTAATCCTAAATTAAACCTGTAAAGCAAAAGTAAAATAGTATGTTTTGGTTTTTCAGTGATATGGAGAACTGTGAGAAGTTTGAAATCTCTGAGGACATTGTCAACAAAGGAACCGAGAAAATCCGACCGGAGTGTTTCGAGTTACTGCGTGTTTTAGGAAAAGGTGGCTATGGAAAGGTAATGGAACTGTTGGGAACAGCAGTAGGCTGTAAAGTGATTGGTTTACTATACTTTGCTGTGAACATAATCATGAACTTCCTTGCATGCAAAATGCTATATAAAAAAGTGTGTGTGTGTATTTTATATATATATATATATTGTCTGTATATAAAAGCAGATTTGTACAAATAAATATTTACATTGAAAATAAAAATAATAATTTTATTGTTTCTCACCAGGTTTTCCAAGTAAGGAAAGTGACGGGGCCACCTCTGGAAAGATATTTGCCATGAAGGTTCTCAAGAAGGTAATAGTGACATTGATGAAGCAGACTTTACCATTGCAATTACCATTTAAAATAACTACTGACTTCCACCGATATTGCCTGTTGCACTATCTTATTGTATTCTTTGGGCTGTAAAAGCTGTTTAGCTTTAAGTGACATGGTAAATATTTGTTTTAAGAGAATTTCATAGAATGCAATTGATGCATAGGTCTACGTTTAGTTTTTAGCAGGCATAATTAAGTATATAGATCATTACAGTGGGACACTTAATAATTATGTTTGATGCAAATTAAAATGTTAATTTCATACTTTCTAGTTACTTTGAGTGGAGATTGAACGACCGCATGTAAATAGATGGGTATTATTTACACTAATGTTGTCCAGGGTCTGAAGGATTTTATTATTGTGATGTTTTTAAATGGTAACTTGCATGGCTGTCGTATCCAACAGGCTATGATTGTCCGCAATGCCAAGGACACGGCTCACACTAAAGCAGAGAGGAACATCCTGGAGGAAGTGAAGCATCCTTTTATTGTGGATCTCATTTATGCTTTTCAGACTGGAGGCAAACTTTATCTCATCCTGGAATATCTAAGTGGTCAGTGAAATTATCAAGAAGTTGAGTTTAAAAAAAAATAAAATAAAAAAAATAATAATAATTTTGGCATGTTGGTGCTTTAAGTAGAATACATATTTTTGTGATTTTTTTTTGTGTGTGTGTGCTGTGTTCTGTTTCATGAAACACTGATACACCACATGTATAGTAGGTGGCTTTTTTGCAGACACAGTCATCTTAAATATTAGGCCTAAAATGTCGATCCGTTCTTTATAGGTGGAGAACTGTTTATGCAGTTGGAGAGAGAAGGAATCTTCATGGAAGACACAGCCTGGTAAATCTATATATACTGTGTAAGAACCACCTGCTGCTTCATGTAGTAGCAGAAGTCGGTGTTTAGTTTGCAGTGCCAAGAAGGTGGTTTCAAGGAAGAAGGATCTTGCTCTACCTGTCAAGCATGTCTGTGAAAATAAGTTAAACAATGGATGAATGTAGTAAACAGTCACACACAGTAGTCCCAGTGTGTATCCACGAGAAAGGCTTTCTTTTGTTTAAAGGGGACTCTTTCTTTTTCTTACAGCTTTTATTTAGCAGAAATCTCCATGGCTCTGGGCCATCTGCATCAGAAAGGGATCATCTACCGGGACTTAAAACCAGAAAACATTATGCTTAATAACCAAGGTAATGTCATGAATAAACCAGAGTTCAGCAAGAAAACTCCTCTGACTGGCAGAATGCTGTTTTAAGAGCAGATGTTTTAAATCTCGGAAATCTACCACCCTAATTCATTTTAAACTTTTAAAATGAATGTTGATTGCAACAGAATCATTTTAAAGACGATCCAGGTTGTTACGCAGCGTGTCTTATTTTGTTTCAGGTCATGTAAAATTGACAGATTTTGGGCTCTGTAAGGAATCTATACACGATGGAACAGTGACCCACACGTTCTGTGGTACTATAGAGTACATGTAAGTGAAGCTTTTTCACAATGTTTTGTTTTATCAGTTTCTGTTTATGTACAGTTTCTAAACACATAAGTACTTAAAGGTTAGAAATATAACCCTGAAGATACTTGGTTTTGTCTTTAATGAGGACGTTGTAAAATCCGTCCTGGTGAAGTGCCTACCATTCGCCCATCTAAGCTGTCCAGTTCCCAGTAGTTGATTGATGTTGGTTTCTTTCAGTGCAGTTCTATACTATTACTGTGTTTTGAATGGCAAGGCTTAAGAAAATAAGCTGCACTAAACTGTGGCTGTTGGTTTCTTTTGCTGTATGTGTAAAGCGGAACACTAAAACCCAGTTAACATTTCACCTTCATCCTAATTCCAGGGCACCTGAAATACTAATGAGGAGTGGGCACAACCGGGCTGTTGACTGGTGGAGTTTAGGGGCCTTAATGTACGACATGCTGACAGGAGCAGTAGGTGCAGCTTTTTCATATCAGCTCTAGGATAGATCTTTCTTCGTGCATACTCTGTGTTGTGTCTGGGTGGAGGGAATGTTTTTTTCTGCATATTTCTACTCTGTTACAGGTGTTTGCTAACACTAGGAAGGGATTTTATTTTTACAGTGTGATATAAAAACGTTTCATATACTTTTATTTTAAGGTAGCAGCCTTTAACTGTGATAACCCACTAATATGTGGGAAGCTTTTTAGAGTTCAGGATGCTTTAGGACCACATGATATGAAACCTGATATAAGGGACACCACTTCATAATGGCCACCAGTGTGTAAAACCACCACATCCAGCCTTTTATGTTGAAATACAGCATGGATTTAAAAGCCACATTCTCCTGGTCCAAAGGATCCCCTGCATAGGTAGGTCTATCCATCTGCTTAATTGTGTACTTGCATATCAAATCAGAAACACATGTCATCCAGGCAAAACCTTGATCTTTTAGTTGATCAATAATATTTGACAGCTATGAAATGTTCACAGTAGAACATTCCCAAGTTCAATAACATTTGATTGTAATTGAACTGCACAGCCCACTGAAGATGATCTACCAGCTCTTCAGTATTTATCTGAGTTGTTATGCTACCACGATCGCCTCCAGGGCCCTTGTATGATGTTCAGAGAGGTTTCACAAATGAATCTAAATCCATTTAGTGCTAGTGTTTTGTTTTTTCTCAAGAGATGTGAAGTGCACTTCTACATGATATCAGAGAAGCTGGATACTTGCCAAAGTTTAATGGGTTATTAATTAAGGGTCTCAGACAGTGATGTATTCTTTAGATCTCCCTGTGTAAAGCCATACCTACTGTATAGTGACCCCAATTGTGTGGTTAAGCATGCTTTTAGCATATTAAAAACTACATTCTCTTACCACTGAGATACTCTACTGTACCTCTTTTAATGCTAATTCACAGTGTGGATGGTATTGAAAGAACTATTTATTTTTTCATTTCATACTTTTCTTTTAATGTACGAGTAAAGTAATTGGGGAAAGAAAAACAGCAGTGGCACATTCACGAAAAACTGTTTCTGGTTTATGATTGGTTATTATGAGCTTATTATAATTCATCTCGAGTCAAAGGCTTTTTCTTTTTCTTTTTTTTGCCTTTTCAGCCGCCTTTCACTGGTGAAAACAGGAAGAAAACTATTGACAAGATCTTAAAGTGTAAACTAAATCTCCCACCTTACCTCACACAAGAAGCCAGGGATCTGCTAAAAAAGGTATTTGAGTTTTCACACATTGGCTGGTAGGTATTTGGGATCTTGAGTGGCACGGTTAAACATACTTTATCTTGCAGCTGCTAAAAGAAATGCTTCCTCTCGCCTTGGAGCTGGACCAGGAGATGCCACAGAAATTCAGGTAAGATTGACCTTTTTTAATTTCCTTCTGTGAATATGAAGCATGGTACTTTTCATAAATGTATTTAAACATCAGAGTTGCTATCCTTTATTTCCAGACTCATCCATTCTTCAGACACATTAACTGGGAAGATCTGCTTGCTCGGAAAGTGGAGCCCCCTTTCAAACCGTTTTTGGTAGGTAATACAAAATATCTGGCACTTTAGATTTTCTGCTTCAGAAGCATACCTTTAGAAATACTAAAACTTTAATTCAGTGACAAGCGTTTTGACTAAGTCTTACTCTCACAGCGGGAGAGTAACACATATTAATTAAAATAATAAAATCACTTTGCTCTCATTTCCAACAGCAATCTGCCGATGACGTGAGCCAGTTTGATTCAAAGTTTACAAGCCAGACTCCTGTAGACAGTCCAGATGATTCAACACTCAGTGAAAGTGCCAACCAAGTCTTCCTCGTAAGTTAGAACGAGAGCAATGCTCTTCATTGCAACATTTTGCAAGGGCGGTTAGTGTTCTTAGTGCTTCATACTATTGCTGTAGACTATGGTTATTTTCCAGTTGTACTGACACATTATCAGATAAACTATTGAAGACTGTATTCTAGGATCCATCATTTTGCTCAGGCTGTGGATTTTTGATAGTCGGATCCTCCAATTGCTGTGGGTCATGATGGTCTTTCTTTATACTCCTACCAGTGACAT